>SKCR01038087.1:0-93161 GCA_019454045.1 Zanthoxylum bungeanum
GGGAAAAAAAAATGATCCCATCACATTTTCAGAAAATTGATCCAATCAATCTTCAATTCAACCATATTTAAGCATACTTAATCATCCAATTTCATAAAATCATGCTCAAATTCAAAAATACCAAATTTTAAGCCATAAAAACTTTCATGCTCAAACCTAGGCTCTTGATGCCATTGTTGGTTTCTAATTAGGTCCCAAAGATCATTATAAGCATGAAAAAACATATGTGAATACAGCAATGGAGATAGCGGAATACTCACATCGATCGGTTGAGACGATTTTGATTGTAGGCATGCATTTTTGCATATGAAACCCGATGATGAGTCTCAGTTGGAGGCACTACCTTTTAAGTTGCGAAAGTCGCGAGAAAAGAAACGGAAATCGGAAGGGAAGAGTCAAGAATTGACTCATTGACGGATCAAGGTCACTAGTTTAGCTTCGAGTAACTCGTTTGATTTTGTTTAAAAAATTACACACGGCCCACACACATCTAGCCCACACGAATTTAGCTACACACCCATCTAACCCACACAAATTTAGCCCAAACACCTAACCAAGCCCACACACAACATCAAAACACCTAGCCAAGCCCACCCACCTAGTCAAGGCCCACACGCCCATAAGCCCCCTAATACACACCCAAATTAAATAATTATTAATTAAATTAAGACATTAACTAAACAAAATATTAAATTAAATAAATAAAATATTTACCAAACATAAAATAATTACATACCTAATTAACACAAATCAAATATAATTATTCCTAACTAAATGAAATTATATACCAATCTAAAATATTGACTTCCTAATCTAAACAATTAAATGCCTAATCAACACCAATTACAGATATCATCTTCCAAATTTAAAATAATTTTGTCCCCCATCAATCTTGTGTATACCTTTCTTGGAAATCCTAATTGAATACCAAAATCTTTTCCTTGTGAGACAAGGGAAACCCTAGCCATTCTCTATATAAACAAACCCCTAGCAAAAGCCAACCTCTCTCCACTCTCTTCTTACACACGCCCATCACAAAATAAAAGAAGCAAAAAAATTCTCTCCAATATCTTACAAGTTCACGCAAATTACACCAAAAAAACAACAAGCAATTCTCTTCATCTCCTTCCCCTATATTTCCGAAAACCACACTCACTACAACACCTCACTGCACCGAAAAACACAGCCCTATACAAACACATCAATGCACCGAAAAACACAGCCCTACACAGAAGCCATATAACCGAAAAACACACCCCCCTACAGCAGCCAATAACGCTAAAAACAGCAACCCAATAAGCACCTTCACATCACCAAAATTCCACAGCCAAATACAGCAGCCCCCATCACCGAAAATTACAACAAAAAATGCACTGCAGTGAACAAAAAACTGCACTGTTTTACACGCCCAAACAGCAGCAGTAAAATCCCCTAAAACAGCCCTAAAACACTAAAAAACTGCAAAAAAACTGCACTTTTAACCCTTAAGATATCACAAAAAAATTGCACTTAAAGCCTTTAAAAACACTCAAAACAGTCCACATAAACAACAAAAACAGTGACCTGAAACAGTGAGAAAAAACACGCCCAAACAGCAGCAAAACGAAGCCTAAAACAGTGAGAAAAATAGTGGATGGAACGACGAGTAAGATGCTAAGCTAGAGAACCGGAAGAGTAAGGAGCTTTTACCCTTCCGATCTCCGTGAAACGTAAGTCCGAAGACGACTTAAACGGTTAGACCTGAGGGTACTTTCACACTTATTTTTTGTTTTTTATTTTTTATTATTTATTGAGTTTTATTCGCATGATTATTATGTTAAAATACATGTTGTGGCCCTTGAGTAGATAAATATGCATGTATTATGGATTGATGCATGATTGTGGCCCTTGATTAAAATGAAAAAATGTGTCGCCTCCGTGGTATATAGGATGGAAACCCGGACGTAAATTTCATAGCCGATTCCGAATGGACGGTAGTATGATCTGCACTCGGGATACAACTCCACGTACCACTTGAACAAACGATGCATATTTTGTTTTATATTATTTTGATGTGTTTATTATTCGTTATTTAATTTCCACATATTATTGATCGTGTAATGATATGATCGAGCGCATGGGTTAGTAAGTGTGATGAAAGGTCCTCTAATTGAAGGGGTTAAAATCCTTTACCACAATGCTTCGCCGCGCCGGTCAATGTATATTCGATTGGATGTGAGATATGTTCAATCGGGTTATACGAAATCCGATATTTGTTTTTACATTTACCTTTTTGTTTCATATATATGCATTGAGATAAGCGCATGGGCTTAGTAAGTGCGATGAAGGTCCTCTAATAGAAGAGGTTAAAAATCCTTTGCACGATGCTTCGCCGCGCCGGACGATGTGTATTCGATTGGATGTAAGACATGTTCAATCGGGTATACAAAATCCGATATCTTTGTATTTACTTTTGTTTCACATATATATGCTTTGAGATAAGCGCATGGGCTTAGTAAGTGCAGTGAAAGGTCCTCTAATTGAAGGAGGTTAAATCCTTTACCACGATGCTTCGTCGCGCCGGATATCTTTGTATTCACCTTTGTTTCATATGTATGCATTGTGTTGTGTGCGCATGGGCCTAGTAGTCAGATTAAAGGTCCTCCACTTGGAGGGATAAAAAAGCCTACGGTCTACCTTTACCGCAATACTTCGCCGCGCTTTGTTATTTACTTTTGTTATGTGTTATTTATTTATCATGAGAACATTATCATTTCATTCATGCATTTTTATTTGTTGCACGTTATTATGCATGCATGTGCATGGGCTTAACTAGGGTGGGTTAAAGGTCCTCTATTCGAGGGAAAATGCCTTAAGGCTACCTTACCACGAAGTTTTTTGCCGCGCTGTTTATACTCGATTTATCACTGTTTCTTTTTACAAAACACCATTTTGTTCATACATTTTATTTGTGCACGTTATTATGCATGCATGCGCATGGGCTTAACTGGGGTGGGTTAAAGGTCCTCTATTCGAGGGAAAATGCCTTAGGGCTACCTTACCACGATGTTTTGTCGCGCTGTTTATTACGCGATTTATCGCTGTTTTGCAAAATATCATTTTATTCATGCATTTTATTTATGTTCTTATTATGTAATGTTTTGCCGTGCTTTCTTTTCCATATTATTCATTCATATGACATCTCATTGCATAATCTTGCATCACATATAACATGCTTAATTGAAAATTTGTAGTAGTTACATGAGTATAGGCACACATTGCATTCCTCTTCTTCTTGGTATTCCTTTTCTTTCACTCATGTTAGCCACATTCTTTGGCATTACATCATGGCACGTTTATCTTTAATATATAGATGTATCTTTAATTGTTCCTCTTTCGCGTATTTGAATTTGCATCTTTTATCCCTTCATGTCATGCGCTTGTTTGACTCCGTTATTTTGTGGTTATTTTGATCTTATTTCATATGCTTTTATAATGCGCTTATAACATGATATGTTCGCCGTTATTTTGATTTCCTTTATATTGCATGCCAATATTGCTATGGTTGTCTTGCGTTTATGTTTGCATGAATATTGAATTCTTATGAATGTAATATGTTTGCTATTGAAAAAGACTTACCTTTTAAGCATGCGAACTTAGTAATAGGATTTGATTTCATGAAATTTAGATGTAAACTTTATCTTTTGCGCATATGAACTTAGAAGCATGATACCCTTGGAAATAAGTGTTACTTAGGCTTGATTAAATTATTACACAAATCCTTTCATTACAAGTGACATAAGTAAAGGACCATTCCGAACCCAACGATTTGAGGTCTTCCCTTGCGAGGGGTGAGTGCGGCCTTAAATCTCATTTTCCCGGTTCACACCGGGTGGCACTCCATCATTCTCCGGTTTAGTCCCCCGTGGCTACTCCGTACTCCCAACCGGACCACGAGCCCGGAACAGCATGCGTTGCCCAGGTTTCCTTATGTCACCACAGTCTGGCGACTCCACTGGGGATAGAGAATCGGCCCCGAAATATTGTCTTGTAATGTTTGGATTTTTGTTTTAATTGACCATGTCTATAGTGGATGAAATGAGGGTTTGATCAAAGACATTTTAAGGCTAAGTAATGGTTTGGTGTCTTCCTTCATTCACTACCTTTCGAGGAAAAGCTATGGAGGCACCTAAATAGTCACTACCCTTGGCCTGTTGTGACAGACTAATTTGGAGGACTTGTCTCTTATTCCTGTCACCAAGCGATAAGAGCCTAAGAGGCTTGGGTATTTAAGAGAGTTCGCTCCACCCTCCCTCTGGGGAATCTGTAACAAGAAATCCATTTGACAGTTAGTCACACACCAGGACTTGTTGGCACGTACCGCAAGGTATAAAAAGGTGCGCTTGCTTGGTCGCACGAACCCTTGAGTGGGGAGACCTAGTTGTGGGCAATCCTTCGCCAGCAAGAGTCTTTGTCTATATACTCTCACGAACCCACCCATAGACTGGGGTTGTATGGCTAAAGTAACAATTTTTCCTTGAGTATGTGCTTGTGGACCATCCTTCATTGTGGATGAAGTTGGACTTTGTCAGAAATGCGAACTTGCTGGGCCATTTAAACTGGGGGGGTTCGTATCCTATGACCATTAGGCCCAAAGCTTCTGAAATGTTGATGGGCCACCTTGTAGAATTTACTGTTTTATGCTTGAATTATCCGTATATGCGTGTGGGAACATCGTCGTTTGGATCCATCTGGACCATTTGTTATGAGATATGGGCTTGTTGGGCCATTTAAACTGGGACAAGAACGTATCTTATGGCGATTGGGCCAAAGGCCTCTAAATGTTGATGGGCCATTTTGTGCTTGTGTTCGGAACATTACCATTTGGATGTAGTTGGGCTCCTTGCCATGAGATGCGAACTCGTTGGGCCATTTAAACTGGGGCGAGTTCACTCCTATGACATTTAGCCCAAAAGCTTCTAAAATGATAATGGGCCGATTGTTTGAGAATTTTAATTAATTTATTATGTCCTATATGTTATATGCATCTTATGCACCTCATACATCCATTACATCATGTTATTAAAACCCCTCTGTCTCGTAGAGGGACATCATAGAACCGTTTGGGTTACATCTGATAATGAGGTATCCCGTAATGGATCAGTTGGAAAACAGTCTCACCAAGATCACTGAACAGTTGCAAGCCCTGACTACTGCTGTAGCTGGTATGGTTGTGCCCCGTGCTGGGGGGAATTCTGAGAATGTGAGGCATGAGAAGCCTCTGAATGGGTCGGGGGATGAGATTCCGTTTTTGATGACGACATGGCAGAATATGCAACAGGCAGAATGATTGGGTCTCCGGCAGAATTTCAGAAACTTCGGGATCAGGTTGATTGAAACAGTTACCCAAAGATGAGGGGTAAATATGAAGAGTTGTTGGATTATGAGGCAATGACATTTGAAGAACAGTTGCCGGCTCAGTTCAAGATGCCGGACATGGCTAAGTTTAACGGGAATGGGGATCCGAGGGTCCATCTCCGTCAGTATGTTTCAGTCATGAGTTCAGTGGGTTTGTCCAAGCGTCAGGCGTAGTAGAAAATGTTTGAGATGTCACTTGAAGGGGCACCGGTAGTTTGGTATCACAGCATTGAGAAGAAGGTTAGGGAAGATTGGAGGGAGTTGGCTGATGCTTTTCTGAAGCAATACGTCACGGACTTGGAGATTGATTTGTCACTCCGTGATTTGGAGAACACTAAGCAGAAGCCGGAGGAAAGCTTCAAGGAGTATGTGGACCGATGGAGAAGTCAGTTGTTGAAAATGCAGACTAGGCCCTCTGAGAAGGACCAAATTAAGATGATTATCAAGGCACCAAGCCCTCCATCTATGGGAAACTGAGGAGGATGACCTCTATGATTACAGACTTTCGACGTTGAGGGAAACTGTCATGGACATTGAAGAGGAAGAGGCGGAAAACAGGAAGTTTTATGGCCTAAGTAGGAGGCCTATTGGGGGGACATCGGGCACCAAACCTGTTTCTATGGAGATTGCTACCATCCGGAACCGGAGATTCTCCAACTTGGGGAGACCCTTGTCTAAGGTGTGGAGAGAAATTAAAAAGACAAGGACTTCTGAAACCCTTGGAGGCCAAACCATTACCCAATCCCCCACCATCACATTACAACCTAAACCTTTACTGTCACTTCCACCAACAGAAAGGCCATGACACTGATAATTGCACTCGACTCCGCCATGAAATCCAAGACCTGATAGATTCCAAGAAAATACCCGACCCAGAAAGAACAGAACAGCCTGACACACACAGAAACCCCTTACCCAACTACCGTGCCGTACCACCACCAACCTATATGATCAATTCAGGCCTCCCAGAAGACCTTGTCCTAAAATCCTTTCAACCTCAAGCCTTTTGCCTGGGAATCTGGGATAGTAATAGTGAAGATGAGACTGAGCAGGGGAAGAACTTTTGGCTTGATTTCTCTAGTGGTGATGAAGAGAAGTGAGGGGAATGACCCGCAGCGGCCGCTTTTACAATGATGTGGCGGAAAGGGTAAGAAGCCTTGACCGATGGTAGAGAAGTGGTGGAAAGTGCAGAGAATGCTGAGGGGGGATACAGTGTTGAAGCAGTTGAAAAAGACCCGGGCTCAGGTTAGCATCTGGGAATTACTGTGTACATCTCAAGAGCATAGGCAGGCCATGGTTGAGGCCTTGAATAAAATTATGGTGCCTGAGGATGCCAACCCCGCAATAAGAGGTAGAAACTTTACAAAGGATCACTTTTTTCAGAAGAAGAACTCCCGGCTGAGGGTAGTAGAAATCATAACAGACCCTTTGTTTATCAAGCTGAAGTGAAGGGTAAGAAGACTTCCTGTGTAATGGTGGATGATGGTTCGGCCATCAATGTGTGCCCGTTGAAGATTTTGGCCAGACTGGGCATAAAGGCAACAGACTTGGACCCCTCCAACATGACCATTAAAGCTTATGATGACAGTAAGCGCGGAGTGGAAGGTACTTTTATGGCTATGGTTAAAGTGGGCCCAGTTGAGGACGAAGTTGAGTTTACAGTGCTGGATATCCCAGCCACTTTTGCCTTGTTGTTGGGAAGGCCCTGGTTTCATAAGCTTGGGGTGTGCCCTCTACTCTGCACCAGATGATTAAGTTCCCGTATGGGGGAGAAATTGTTACATCCGAGCTGAGGTAGATAATGTTGTGGCCGCTTTGGAAAGTACCGCCTTTCACAAGGTTCAAGTGTCGGTAACTTTTGAGGAATGGGTGGATCCTAAGGTAGCTAGGATCATGGGAAAAATGAAGTATGAGCCGGGTGAGGGTTCAAAACTGCCAGATTTCAGAGGACAGACTACTCGGAAGGGTTTGGGGTACAAGTCTGATGAAGAAAAGCCGAAGGTCAAGAAGAAGGGCCTAAAACTGATGGATTGCTTTGTGAAGGCTTCAGGGTATCAAGGGGAGCCTGAGCCTGTGGAAGTTAATGGAATTGTGTGGTACCTGGGTTTGAGATCTTCCAGGACATATTGGGAAAGAAGCCAAATATTGAAAAAGCTGCAAAGAATGAAGAAGAGAAGTGGGAGGAAGAACTAATGAAATTAGATGGCCTGACTCTTGAGGAGATAAGAAGCTCGGAAAGAACCCGATTGTGGAAGATGAAGTGTCTGCAGACGATGAAGACATTTGCCTTCCTGATTTGTTTGAATGTACTTCTGCTTTACCCATAATAAAGACATCTCTTTTGCTTACTTGCCTGAGTCATTTTCTTTTACTCTGCACGAATCAAGTATATTTGATATCAGTTCGGCCAAAAACAAATGCATTTAACCTTGGTACACCTGAGAATCCCAAGGAAATTCTGATTGCAAGTGAAGTTACCGCTGAAGAGCGGGAGAAACTAGAAGAAGTATTGATCAGATATGCCAAAGTGTTTGCTGGTCCTATGAGGACATGCCTGGGGTAGACAGAAGCATTGCCCAACACACAATACCAACTTATCCGATATGAGGCCAGTGAAACAGAAGCTTCGACGGATGAGACCAGAATGGGCTGAGAAAGTCAGAGAGAGGAAGTTAAGAAACAGATAGATGTGGGATTTTAGAAGTAGTGAAGTATCCCGAGTGGTTGGCCAACATTGTGCCAGTGCCGAAGAAAGACGGAAAAGTCAGAATGTGGTGGATTACAGAGATCTCAACAAGGCTTGCCCGAAAGATGATTTTCCACTACCGCACATAGATGTTCTGGTTGATAGTGCGGCTTTATCTGCTATGTACTCATTTGCGGATGGGTTTTCGGGGTACAATCAGTTTCTTATGGCTAAAGAAGACAAGCACAAAACTGCCTTCGTCACAGAGTGGGGCACTTATTGTTACAAGGTAATGCTGTTTGGGCTTAAGAATGCAGGAGCTACTTATCAGCGGATGGCCACTACATTATTTCATGATTTGATGCACAAGGATATTAAAGTGTATGTGGATGACATGATGGTGAAATCAGAGACAAGAATCGGGCATATAGAGGCACTTGAAAATTTCCTTCAAAGAGTTGACAAATACAACTTGCGGTTGAATCCTAAGAAGTGTGTGTTTGGAGTGACGTCAGGGAAATTACTGGGTCATACAGTGGAAATGGGTGGAATAGAGATAGATTCTGAGAAAATCAAGGCAATTACTGAGATGCCAGCACCGAAGACAGAAAAAAAGTCAGAGCATTCTTGGGGGAAAGATTCAGTACATCAGTCGATTCATTGCCAAGTTGACATCAGTGTGTGAGCCTATCTTCAAACTGTTGAGAAAAGATCAGCCTGTGAGATGGAATGACAGTGTCAGACAGCCTTCGACAAAATCAGAGAGTACTTGGTAAAGCCTCCTGTATTGAAACCTCTGAGACCGGGCAAACCTTTGATATTGTATTGGCTATAGAATCAGAAGCACTGGGGGCGATGATGGTACAGGCAGATGAGACAGGGGTGGAACATGCAGTCTATTATCTGAGTAAGAAGATGCTTCCGTATGAGGCTCGATATCAAGAAGTAGAGAAGATCTGTCTTGCAGTGGTATGGGCTTCCAGAAAGTTACGGCATTATTTCCAGTCTTATAAGATCCAGGTAGTGGCCAAGGAGAATCCTCTAAAATATCTTCATTCGGTGCCTTCACTAGTGGGAAAACTGGGTAGATGGTTAGTATTACTGACAGCGTTCGACATTGAGTAATCTCACCTCCAAAGTGATCAAGGGCGAGCAGTAGCAGAGTTTCTGGCATTGCAACCTGTTGAGGGGGATCAGTATAAGTTTGAGTTTCCAGATGAAGAGATCCAAGCAATAACAATTCAGAGGTGGAAGATGTATTTTGACGGAGCAGTGAAGAATTACAAGGGAGCCGAAATTGGGATCGTGATAGTGACCTCCGAGGGGGAGACTTTGTCTTTAGCCAAGAGGTTGACGTTCAGAGTGACTAACAACATGGCCGAGTTTGAGGCATGCGCTTTTGGTTTGACGGCATTGATAGCCTTGAAGGCCGGGAGTGTGAAGTCTACGGAGATTCTATGTTGGTAGTCCAATAGTTGCGAGGAGAATGGGAATTGAAAGAAGAACAGACACCTCGAGTTGTAAGTTTAAGCACTTACGAGAGAGGAGAATCAGATGGCGGACGCATTGGCTACACTTGCAGCGACTTGGGAAAATCCAGAGAAGTTAGTAATGAGACCGTTGGTACTGACAACAGCAAGCAGACCTGTTTATGAGACAGAAAGAGTTTTGGAAGTAGAAATCGACGATGGGAAACCTTGGTATCATGACATTCAGCAGTATTTGGAGCATGTGGAACTCCCAGAAGGGCGGAAGAAGGGAACAAAGAATAGCCATTCAGAAGTTAGCTTCCCCGTATGTGATTTTGAAAAGGAGAACTGTACAAGAGGCAAGCAAACGGTATTCAGTTGAAGTGTTTGAGAAAGGAAGAAGCTCAGCATGTAATGGAAGAAGTACATGCCCGGGGTATATAGTCCGCACATGAACGGGTTGAATCTGTCCCGCAAGATAGTGAGACAAGGTTTTTACTGGTCAATGATGGAAACAGACTGCACAAAGATGGTAAAGCACTGTCATGATTGTCAGGCACACGGTAATTTGAATCACTCTCCACACACAGAGTTGCACGGGTTGTCAGAGCCGTGGCCCTTCTCAGCATGGGGGGATTGATATGATTGGAGAATTCGACCGAATGCATCGAATGGGCATCGCTTTATAGTAGTGGTCGTAGATTACTTCTCAAAGTGGGTGGAAGCCGAGTCATTCCGTAATGTCACAGCAAAGAAGATGGCGGAACCTCATTTGTCGGTATGGTATACCGCATCAGGTAGTGACGGACAACGGAGTTCAGTTTCAAGGAAAGACAAAGGCAATGTTACAGAGATACGGGGGATAGGCCACCACAAGTCATCACCGTACAGGCCGCAGGCAAATGAGGCAGTGGAGGCGGCCAACAAGACGATTAAGATGATTTTAGCCAAGATGACAGAGAACTGCAGATATTGGGCCGAGAAACTACCATATGCTTTGTGGGGGTACAGAACATCAGTAAGAACAGCAACCGGAGCCACACCTCATTCTTTGGTCTATGGAATGGAAGCAGTGCTGCCGGTGGAAGTTGAGATACAGTCTATGAGGGTATTAGCAGAAATAGAGTTACCAGAACTAGAATGGAGCCGCACAGAGGTTTGATCAGTTAGCACTGTTAGATGAGAAGAGAACGAAGTCTTTGTATCACATGCATTGTATCAGAAAAGACTAGCACGGGCATTCAACAAGAAAGTACGCCCACCAAGATCAGAAATGGTGATTTGGTACTTAAGCAATCAAGGCCATCGACAACAGATCCAAGAGGAAAGTTCAGAAATAACTGGGAAGGGCCTTACATAGTGCAGAAAGTAATGGGAAATGGAGCAGTGAGGCTATCAGACTTGGAAGGAAACGAGTTCACTGAACCAATCAACGTAGACAGATTAAAGCAGTACTTTGCCTGAGGGAGAGAAGACCGAGCAGTCACTACGGGAATTGGCAGAAGATCTAACCCAACGGAATAAGAAAATCATTCATGCATATACGTAACATTGCATTCCCTTCGTGTTTGTTTTTGTTTTGTGTTCGCAGGTTCAAGGAAGGAGAAAGCAGCAGAAATGACCCAAACAATATCAGCGCAGTTTCAGTTTTGGGGATGACTCCCAGGGGACGAGGCCCACATCAACTTTTTTAGGGATAAGTCCCAGGGGGCGAGGCCCATATCGGCTTGGGGGTGAGGCCCCACACCATATCAGTTCGAGGGCGAGGCCCGTATCAGCTTGGGGGTGAGGCCCATATCAGCTTGAGGGCGAGGCCCACATCGTTAGCAGTTTTGGGATGCGTCCTAGGGTCGAGGTGCCCCTGTTGTTAGTTGCAGTTTCGGGATGCGTCCTAGGGTCGAGGGCCCACTACATCATCAGTTGTAGTTCCGGGATGCGTCCCAGGGTCGAGGGCTCACTACATCATCTGTTCGAGGGCGAGGCCCTCATTTCAGCGGTATCGGGATGAGTCCCAGGGTCGAGGTGCCCTCGTTATCGGTTACAGTTTTTGGGATGCGTCTCAGGATCGAGGTCCACTGCATCATCAGCTTGGCGGAGCAGTAGGCAAGTCAGGTGGCAGCTGGCGAGCCAGGTAAGTGAAAATGCATTGCATAACTTTGATAGGATTGTTCAAAGTCACACACTGCACAAGTCCCATCAAAGTGGGGGCGACTGTAGGCATGGCATTTTTGCATGTGAAACCTAATGATGATCTCAGTTAGAGGCACTACCTTTTAAGTTGCGAAAGCCGCGGGAAACGGACATCAGGAAGGGAAGAGTCAAGAATTGACTCATTGACGGATCAAGTTCACTAGTTTAGCTTCGAGTAACTCGTTTGATTTTGTTTTTAAAAATTAAACCGGGGCCCTACACACATCTAGCCACACGAATTTAGCTCACACACCCATCTAACCCACACAAATTTAGCCCAAACACCTAACCAAGCCCACACACAACCAAAACACTAGCCAAGCCCACCCCCTAGTCAAGGCCCACACGCCCATAGCCCCCTAAAACACACCAAATAAATAATTATAATTAAATTAAAACATTAACTAAACAAAATATTAAATAAATAAATTAAAATTTACCAAACAAAAATAATTATATACCTAATTAACACAAATCAAATATAATTATTCCTAACTAAATGAAATTATATACAATCTAAAATATTGACTTCCTAATCTAACAAATTAAATGCCTAATCAACACCAATAAAGATATCACCTTCCTAATTTAAAATAATTTGTCCCCCTCTCAATCTGTGTATACCTTCTTGGAAATCCTAATTGAATACCAAAATCTTTTCCTTGTGAGACAAAGGTAAACCCTAGCCATTCTCTCTATATAAACAACCCCTAGAAAAGCCAACCTCTCTCCACTCTCTCCATACACACGCCTATCACAAAATAAAAGAAGCAAAAAAATTCTCTCCAATATCTTACAAGTTCACACAAATTACACCAAAAAAACAACAAGCAATTCTCTTCATCTCCTTCCCCTATATTTCGAAAACCACACTCCCTAAAGCACCTCACTGCACCGAAAAAACACAGCCCTAACACCACCTCACTAACCGAAAAACACAGCCCTACACAGAAGCCAATAACCGAAAAACCCCACCCCCCTACAGCAGCCAAATCAATGCCAAAACAGCCACCCATAAGCACCTTCACATCACCGAACTCACAGCCAAATACGCAGCCCTCCATCACCGAAATACACCAAAAATGCACTGCAGTGAACAAAAACTGCACTATTTTACACGCCCAAACAGCAGCAAAATCCCTAAAACAGCCCCTAAAACACTAAAAAAACTACATAAAAAACTGCACTTTAACCCTTAAGATATCAAAAAAAACTGCACTAAAGCCTTTTAAAAACACTCAAAACAGTCCACCTAAACACCAAAACAGTGACCTGAAACAGTGAGCAGAAAACACGCCCAAACAGCAGCAAAACGAAGCCTAAACAGTGAGAAAAATAGTGGAACGACGAGTTAAGACGCTAAGCTAGTGAACCGGAAGAGTAAGGAGCTTTACCCTTCCGATCTCCGTGAAACGCAAGTCCGAAGACGACTTAAACGGTTAGACCTGAGGTACTTGTCACACTTTTTTTTCTGTTTTTTTTTATTATTTATTGAGTTTTATTCGCATGATTATTATGTTAAAATACATGTTGTGGCCCTTGAGTAGATAAATTGCATGTATTATGGATTGATACATGATTGTGGCCCTTGATTAAAATGAAAAATGTGTCGCCTCTCGTGGTATATAGGATGGAAACCCACGGACGTAAATTTCATAGCCGATTCCGAATGGACGGTAGTATGATCTGCACTCGGGATACAACTCCACGTACCACTTGAGCAAACGATGCATATTTTGTTTTATGTTGTTTGATGTGTTTATTATTAGTTATTTAATTTCCGCATATTATTTGTTCGTGTAATGATATGATCGAGCGCATGGGCTTAGTAAGTGTGATGAAAGGTCCTCTAATTGAAGGGGTTAAAATCCTTTACCACGATGCTTCGTCGCCCCGGTCATGTATATTCGATTGGATGTGAGATATGTTCAATCGGGTATACGAAATCCGATATTTTTACATTTACCTTTTGTTTCATATATATGCATTGAGATAAGCGCATGGGCTTAGTAAGTGCGATGAAAGGTCCTCTAATTGAAGAGGTTAAAAATCCTTTGCCACGATGCTTCGCCGCGCCGGACGATGTGTATTCGATTGGATGTAAGACATGTTCAATCGGGTATACGAAATCTGATATCTTTGTATTTACTTTTGTTTCACATATATATGCATTGAGATAACGCATGGGCTTAGTAAGTGCAGTGAAAGGTCCTCTAATTGAAGAGGTTAAAATCCTTTACCACGATGCTTCGCCGCGCCGGATATCTTTATATTCACCTTTGTTTCATATGTATGCATTGTGTTGTGTGCGCATGGGCCTAGTAGTCGGATTAAAGGTCCTCCACTTGGAGGGATAAAAGCCTACGGTCTACCTTTACCGCAAACTTCGTCGCGCTTTGTTATTTACTTTTCGTTATGTGTTATTTATTATCATTCGAACATTATCATTTCATTCATGCATTTTATTTGTTACACGTTATTATGCATGCATGCGCATGGGCTTAACTAGGGTGGGTTAAAGGTCCTCTATTCGAGGGAAAATGCCTTAAGGCTACCTTACCACGATGTTTTGTGTGCTGTTTATTACTCGATTTATCGCTGTTTTTTTACAAAACACCATTTTGTTCATACATTTTATTTGTTGCATGTTATTATGTATGCATGCTCATGGGCTTAACTGGGGTGGGTTAAAGGTCCTCTATTCGAGGGAAAATGCCTTAGGGCTACCTTACCACGATGTTTTGCCGCGCTGTTCATTACGTGATTTATCACTGTTTTGCAAAATATCATTTTATTCATGCATTTTATTTCTGTTCATTATGCAATGTTTTTCCGTGCTTTCTTTTCCATATTATTCATTCATATGACATCTCATTGCATAATCTTGCATCACATATAACATGCTTAATTGAAAATTTGTAGTAGTTACATGAGTATAGGCACACATTGCATTCCTCTTCTTCTTGGTATTCCTTTCTTTCACTCATGTTAGCCACATTCTTTGGCATTAGATCATGGCACGTTTATCTTTAATATATAGATGAATCTTTAATTTTTCCTCTTTCGTGTATTTGAATTTGCATCTTTTATCCCTCCATGTCATGCGCTTGTTTTGACTCCGTTTATTATGTGGTTATTTTGATCTTATTTCATATGCTTTTATAATGCGCTTATAACATGATATGTTCACCGTTATTTTGATTTCCTTTATATTGCATGCCAATATTGCTATGGTTGTCTTGCGTTTATGTTTGCATGAATATTGAATTCTTATGATGTAATATGTTTGCTATTGAAAAAGACTTACCTTTTAAGCATGCGAACTTAGTAATAGGATTTGATTTCATGAATATTTAGATGTAAACTTTATCTTTTGGCATATGAATTTAGAAGCATGTTGCTACCCTTGGAAATAAGTGTTACTTAGGCTTGATTAAATTATTACAAATCCTTTCATTACAAGTGACATAAGTAAGGGACCATGCCGAACCCAACGGTTTGAGGTCTTCCCTTGCGAAAGGTGAGTGCAGCCTTAAATCTCATTTTCCCGGTTCACACTGGGTGGCGACTCCATCATTCTCCGGTTTAGTCCCCCGTGGCTACTCCGTACTCCCAATCGGGCCGCGAGCCCGGAACAGCATGCGTCGCCCAGGTTTCCTGTGTCACCACATTGATGAAGAACAAAACTCATTTTATGGCCTCCAAGGTGTGCCCACTACAGCGGTCCACTGCCCAAATTTTTCAGTTTTGAGTGATGATTTTGAGCTCTAAGCTTGAATCAAATGGTTCCCGGCTCGTGGGTGGGTTTCCCTATCACCTTCGTATAACTCTCGGTGTGCTAGCACTTCCGATTTTGTCACAAAATCAACTCCTAAATCCCCTTACTGCTCACATTTTTTTTGTCCATGGCAGCCCATTGGGCGTGAACTTTGGGAGGGAGAAAGAGAGAATGAGAGATGGACGAAAGAGAGAGAGATGTGTGTTATGAATTTACATTTGGGTTTCAAGTGTATCTAATACACTTCTTGTGAATTTCAAATGAATTTCATTTGAATTTTCTTTTAAAAAGTCAACAATTAAAAGCCAACAACCACACATAATGTCACATCAAGTCAAGTGTCAAGTCATATCACTCAATCAAGTTGTCAAGTCACATCACTCAAAGTGACAAGTGAATTGACGCTTGAAACGACTAGTGATTTGATGCTTGATGCGACTAATGATTTGACGCTTGATTTGACTTGTGTGCCGCATTCAAATTCGAAATGCGGATGCGCTCGTAAATAATCTCGGGGTCGGATTTGATAATTCCAAATTAACAATTTATCCATTGCGTCGCAATTAAATCTAATTTAATTAAATAATCATGCCAAGCATAATTACTATTCACGTCGCTAAGGAATTAATTCTAAATTATTCGTTCGCCTGAATTAAAATCCAATTTTAATTCCGCGTCGAAATCCAATTTCGTTTAATATATCGAATATATTAATTTACCGATTAATTCCAAATTAATCGTTATCTCTCTTTTATTGATATTTTATCCTAGATAAAATATCTCCGAAATTAATCCCAGATTAATTTTCTCTCTCTTCTAATTAATCCCAGATTAATTAAAGTGCGAGTCATACGTCATTGGTGAATCTTTGGGAAGCGACCCATGAGATCCCCGGATATGTTGGCAGTAAATTTGGTCGTCAGACTATCCGAACACGTTAGTACCTCGTACTACGTTTTACCGATTTACAAGACAAGGTTGGCCTCTAGCAAAGCGTCATGCCTACCCAATTCTCCAGAGATATCCTTACAGGAATAAAGGATCTGTATCAGGCGTAGTATACGTGGTATTGCGTATTTCTATCCAGTATCGGATGATCACGTGCTAGGCCTAGGGCTGGAATTGTGTCTGCCCCGTACGAAGCACATGTCGGATGTCTGGTAACTAGTCTCTATAATTGGATAAACCTGACCTAGTCATTTTATCCCTATAGCTGTAGCATTTAAGAGTACTAATACCGTATCCTACGTGACCATCATCTCCACTAAAACTGGAGTGATACTTCAGTCTCGACATCACACCTAACACACTACGATTCTCAATATACCCAGTATTGGCATACACAGAACCTGTTAAAGCCCTGGATTACCACAACCAAAGTATATTGATTGTCGCAAGTATTAGCGGTGCAAGTCTCAGGTTAAGACTAAATACACCTACCCTGATTTCGGACTTCCATAGACACATAGTCATACAACCAATGGAATTCTGAGGGGGTCTATCCAGAGCGAAGCTGTTTCCCGCACCATCGGTGAAACACAACATCCTATTACACTTGCATGAGTATCCAATACCTAAATATATAAGAACTATGTCGTTGTGCCCTCACAACGCCCACAAGTGCAATACTAGTCTTTTACGTATTTATCAATGTCCAATCTCGATAATACTCTGACTAGGGATATTTAATGATTTATCCTTTGTTGATTGATAATGTTTCATATCATTCTCAATCAAAGAACAAATCATAAGGACCTCTCATCATTTATACATCTAGGTGATCTAATCACAAATGATAAGAGTGCAATCTCCTTTGTCACATAGTTAATTTGTACAACAACACCATGATCTGTACAAATAGTGACGCTATGGGTCATAGTTGTCTAACACATCTTCCATTGCTTTATGAGCCTCTTCGTTCTTTAAACACTTCAGCTGGATGACATTCGCTTGTCTCTTATATAGTTCTCTTTTCAAACTCACATATTGAGAAGCCAACTTCTGAATGGCTATCATGTCCTTTCTGCTTGCTTCTTCCGGAAGTTCCCCGATCATCACTTCCAATACCATTTCTATCTCGTAAACTGGTCTGCTTGCCATTGTCAACACTAGTGGTCTCATCACCAACTTCTCTGGATTTTCCCAAGTTGCGCCTAATGTAGCTAATGCATCTGCCATTTGGTTCTCTTCTCACGGTAAGTGCTGGAATTTACAATCGGGGAGGGCTTGTGCCAGATTTCTGAGGTGGAACAGGTAGATTTCAATCGTTCTTCCTTCAATTCCCATTCTTCTTGCATCTGTCGGACTACCAACATCGAGTCTCCGTAGACCTCCATATTCTTAGCCTTCAAGGTTATCAATGTCGTCAGTCCGAAGGCGCACGCTTCATACTCAGCCATGTTATTAGTTACTCTGAATGTCAACCTCTTAGCCATAGACAGTGTTTCTCATTTGGGGGTTACTATCACAATCCCTATTCCGGCTCCTTCGTAATTTACCGCTCCGTCGAAATACATCTTCCACCATTGGATCATTATTGCTTGGATCTCCTCATCTGGGAATTAAAACTTGTATTGGTCTCCTTCTATCGATTGTAATGCCAGGAACTCTGCTATGGCTCGCCCTTTGATTACTTTCGAAGTGAGGTACTCAATATCAAACTACGTCACCAACATCAACCATCTGCTTAACTTCCCTACTAGCAAATGCACCGAATGCATATAGTTCAAAGGATTCTTCTTTGTTACCACTTGGATCATGTACGATTGGAAGTAATGATGTAGTTTTCTGGATGCCCACACTTCTGCCAAATAGATCTTCTCTACTTCTTGATATCGGGCTTCGTATGGAAGCATCTTCTTACTAAGGTAGTAGATTGCATGCTCTACCCCCGTCTCATCTCCTTGTAGCAACATCGCCCCCAACGCTCCGGGTTCTATGGCCAAATACAGTACCAAGGTTTGCCCGGTCTTGGAGGTTTCAAGATAGGAGGTTTCACCAAGTATTCTTTGATCTTGTCGAAGGCTTCTTAGTATTGTTCATTCCACTTCACTGGCTAGTCCTTTCTTAACAATTTGAAGATAGGCTCGTATATTAATGTCAACTTGGTGATGAACCGACTGATGTACTGAATTTTCCCGAGGAATGCTCTAACTTCTTTCTCTGTCTTCGGCGCAGGCATTTCGGTAATTGCTTTGATCTTCTCAGAGTCTACTTATATTCCTCCCATTCCCATGGTGTACCCTAGCAGCTTGCCTAACGTTACCTCAAACACACACTTCTTGGGATTTAGTCACAGGTTGTATTTGTCGACTCATTCAAGGAACTTCTCAAGTGCTTCTATGTGTCTGCTCCTTGTCTCTGACTTCACCATCATGTCGTCCACATATACCTCAATCTCCTTATGCATCAAGTCGTGGAATAATGTAGTGGCCACTCGCTGGTAAGTGGCTCATGCATTCTTAAGTCCAAACGACATCATATTGTAACAATACATACCACACTCCGTGACAAATGCAATCTTATGTTTATCTTCTTTAGCCATAAGAACTTGATTATATCCGGAGAACCCATCTGCAAATGAATACATGATAGATAACGCCGCACTATCAACCAGTACGTCTATATGGGGTAAAGGAAAATCATCGTTCGGGCAAGCTTTGTTAAGGTCTCTATAATCCATGCACATTCTGACCTTCCCATCTTTCTTCGGTACTGGCATAATGTTTGCCAACCTCTCGGGTTACTTCACCACTTCTAGAAATCCCACATCTATCTGTTTCTTGACTTCTTCTCTAAGTTCTCGGCCCACTTAGGTCTCATCTTTCGGAGCTTCTGCTTTACTGGCCTCATTTTTAGATAGGTCGGTATCGAGTGATGGGTGATACTTCTATCTATTCCGGGCACGTCCTCATAGGACCAAGTGAATACTTTGGAATATTTGACTAACATCTCCTCTAATTTATCCCGCTCTTTAGAGGTAACCTCACTTGCAATTAGAATTTCCTTGGGGCTTTCAGACGTTCCAAGGTTAAATGCATTTGTTTTGGTTGAGTTGATGTCATATATACTCAAGTCATGCAAGTTGAAAGGAATAGACTCAGGCAAGTAAGCGAAATGAATGTCTTTATTATTAGCGAATACAGGGGTACATTCAAATAAATTAGGGAGATAAATGTCTTCGTCCTCCACAGATGTTTCATCCTCTACAGTCGGGTTTTCTTCGGCCTCATTGCTCCCCTCGAGAGTTAGGCTCTCCAGCTTCATTAACTCCTCCTCCCACTTATCTTCCTCCTTTGCAACTTCTATTTCCAGTGGTTTCTCACCCATCACATCCTGGAAGATCTCAAATCCTGGTACCATGATCCCATTGACTTCTACTGGTTCAGGCTCTCCTTGATACCATGTTGCTTTCACGAAGTATTCTGTCAGCTTCCACCCTTTCTTATTAGTCTTCGGCTGATCCTCATCGGATTTGTATCCCAAACCTCTCCTGGTGGTCTGCCCCTTGAAGTCAGGCAATGCTCCTCCAACACCCGAACCTGTGCCCGGCTCGAACTTCATCTTCTTCATGATCCTAGACATCTTAGGATCCACCCACTCCTCAAAGGTTGCCGACACTTGGAACCTCGTGAAAGGTTGTATCTCCAAGACGGCCACAACATTGTCTAACTCAGCTCTAATAGTGACAATCTCTCATCCGTACGAAAACTTGATGGCCTGGTGTAAAGTATAGGGCACGCCCCCAAGCTTGTGAAACCATGGCCTCCTCAACAGAAAAGCAAAAGTGGCTGGGATATCAAGCACCGTGAACTCGACCTTATCCTCTATTGGGCCCACTTTGACTACTGCAGCAATAGTGCCCTCAACTTCTCGCTTGCTATCATCATATGCCTTGATGGTTATATTAGAGGGACTCAAATCTGTCATCTTCATTCCAAACCTCAACAAGATCTTCAAAGGGCACACATTGATAGATGAGTCATCATCCACCATTACACAAGACATTTTCTTACCCCTCACTTCAGCTCTTATAAATAGTAGTCTATTATGATTCCTTCCTTTTGCTGGAAGTTCCTCCTCAGAAAATGGGTTTACCTACAAAGCTTCCTTCTGCACCGATCCTATAAAAATTGTAGGGTTGGCATCCTCTGGCACTATTATCTTGCTCAAGGCTTCAACCATGGCATGTCTGTGCTCCTGCGATGCACACAACAACTCCCAAATGCTCACTTGTGCTCATGTCTTCTTCAACTGACACAGCACTACATCTTCTTCAACATTATCCATGTTCTCTGCCACTTCTCTACTTTCTGTCAACATTTTCTTGCTTTTCTCCGCTGTATCACTGTAAAAATGCCCATGTGTGTCATTACTTTCTCATATTCTTCATCACTGCTTGAGAAGTCTTGCCAGAAATTCTTCCCTTGCTCTGTTTCATCATGACTATTGCTATCCCAAATCCTGAGGCAAAAGGCTTGGTGGTCAAAGGTATGGAGAACAAGGTTTTCAGGTAGGCCGGAGCTAATCATGTAGGTAGGTGGCGGGACAAAGTGATAGTTAGGTAAGGTGTTTCTGTGTGTGTTGGGTTGCTTTTTTTCTGGGTCAGGTATTTTATGGGAGTTTATGAGGTCTTGGATTTCATGCCTGAGGCGGGCACAGCTGTCCGTGTCATGGACTTTTTGCTAGTGGTAGTGACAGTAAAGGTTCAAGTTAAGGTGTGATGGTGGAGGGTGTGGAAGTGGTTTAGCTTCTAAGGGTTTTAGGAGTCCTTGCCTCGTCAACTTCTCAAGTACCTTAGACAAAGGCATACCCAGGTTAGGAAAAAACCGGTTTCTAATGGCGGCAACCTCGATAGAAACGGGCTCTGTACCTAATGGTCCTCCAACAGTCCTCTTGTTTAGGCCATAAAACTTCCTATTCTCCACTTCTTCTTCCTTAATATCCATGACAGTCTCCCTCAATTGTCGAAAATTAGCAATCATAGATGTCATCCTCCTCATCTTGCCATAAATAGAGGGCTTGAGTCCCTTGATGATCACCTTGATCTGATCCTTCTCCGAGAGTCGAGTCTGCATCTTCAGAAGCTGGCTTCTCCAGCGGTCTACATAATCCTTAAAGCTCTCCTCCGGCTTCTTTTTGGTTTTCTCCAAGTCGAGAAGCGATAAGTCGATCTCCAGATCCGTGACATATTGATTCAGAAAGGCCTCCGCCAATGCCCTCTAATCATCCTTGACCTTCCTCTCCAGGCCATGGTACCATACCACGGGTGCCCCTTCAAGCGACATCCCAAACATCTTTTAAACCTGACGCTTTGACAGACCCACTGAACTCATCACGGAAACATACTGTCGGAGATGGACCCTCGGATCCTCATTCCCATTGAACTTGGCTATGTCAGACATCTTGAACTGAGCCGGCAGCTGCTCCTCAAAAGTCATCGCCTTATAGTCTAGCAAATATCCATGCTTACCACTCATCTTGCGGGTAACTGACTCTACTTAATCTCAGAGTTTCTGTAATTCAGCCTGAGACCCGGCTATCCTTCTCGCAGCATACTCAGCCACGTCATCATCAAAAATAGGGATCTCATCACTCAAACTGTTCGGAGGTTCCTCACGCCTCTCATTCTCAGAGCCTCCCCCAACGTGGGGGACAGATATACTGGCCATAACGGTGGTCAAAGATTGCAACTGCTTGGTAACCTTAGTGAGACTAGTCTCCAACTAATCCATATGAGATCCTTTGTTAACTAACTTGCTCATGTTGGCTAGTGGTCTTTTAACGAGTCTTCCTTCTTCCCTAACCCAACGGTTATCTATGGTCACTTTTAAAACCGTAAGTTAGCATGTATGTGTGCGATGCATGGAATATACAAGCCCATTAAGGTTTTCATGCAAGTTGGCCCATTATCATTTCAAAGCATTCAACCATACTATTGCGAGGTGCAAACTTATCCCAGTTGAAAAAGGCCCAACAGGTTTACACTTTTGCAATAACATGGCTAAACAACTTCAAATGATAAGGGGTCTAAACACAAGTGGCCCATCGGTATTTTAGAAGATTTTGGCCTAATTGTCATAAGGCACGAACTCGTCCCAGTTTAAATGGCCCAACAAGCCTATTTCTCATAACAAAAAGCCCAACTAAATCCAAATGATGATGGTCCCAAGACACTGGCATAAAGGAGTGGTTTCTATTCATCTTATAGTTAGGGTTCACATGTGGGCTTATGGGAGTGTAGACAAAGGCTTCCGCTGGCGAAGGATTGCCCATGACTAGGACTCCCCACTCAAGGGATCGAACGACCAAATGAGCGCACCTTTTTTATACCTGAAGATACGTGCCAACAAGTTATGATGCATGACTGACTGACTGTCAAATGGATTTCCTATTGAAGATTCCCCAAATGGAGGGTGGAGCGAGCGATCTCTCTTAAATACACAGCCTCTTAGGCTCTTATCGCCTTGGTGACATGAATAAGCAATAGGTCCTCTAAATTAGTCCATCACAGTAAGCTTCGGGTAAATGATTATCTAAGTGCCTTCGCAGTTTTTCCTTTCAGCTATAGAAAGGTAGTGAATGAAGGATGACACCAAACCATTACCTAGCTCTAATAATTCATTTGATTAAACCCTTTCAACCCCACTATAGACGCGATTAACTAAAGCACAAATCACAAACATTACAAGACATTATTTCGGGACCGATTCTCTATCCCCAGTGGAGTCGCCAAACTGTAGGACATAGAAATCGGTGACGCTGTTCTAGGCTCGTGGCCTAGTCGGGAGTATGGAGTTGCCCAAGGGGGACTAAACCGGAGAATAATGGAGGCACCACCCAGTGTGAACTGGGCAATGATTTAAGGCCGCACCCACCCCTCGCAAGGGAAGACCTCAAATCGTTGGGTTCAGAATAGTCTCTTACTTAGCCACTTGTAATGAATGGATTTATGCGATAATATAACCAAGTCTACGCAACATACATACGCAAGAATAACATACATCTAAGATTGCATACAACCTATATCTAAGTTCGCATACAACCTATATCTCAATTTGCATGCATAAAAGTAATCCGGAATAACGGCAAGCACACAATCTCATGAACACATTAAATTGATAAACATGTAAATATAAGTAAATAATTGTCTAAACATAAATATTAAAGAGATATAATCGAATTCATAACATGAAAGAAATAACTAATCATGCATGAAAATAACATATTATTTATAATAAATAATGGATAAACACAAGATTAGATGAAATGAAATATGTGCATTTCTCAAGCGGCACATGGAATTATATCCCAATTACAGACCGCACTACAGTCCATTCGGATTCAGCTACGGAATTTACGTATGGGTTTCCATCTGATATACCACGAGAGATAACATAAATCATTCATCCAATGGCAAATACATACATGAATCAACAATACGCATGCAGAGCAATAATAATGAATAACTGAAAAAGATGGACGAAAATAAATAAAATGGTGCCCTCAGGTATTACCTTTTAAGTCGCCTCTTGGAAGTGCATTACACGATCGTCTGCAACTCCTCCGGTTCATTGGTTCACTGTTTTCCTTAGTCGCCTCGCTATTGTGGGCTGCTGTTTTCTCTATTTTTGCTGTTATTTCCTGATCGTTGTTTTTGGTTACTGTTTACGGTATTTAGGTGGTTTCTGAGGTGCGTTTTGGCTGCTGTTTTTTGTGATTATTTGGGCAGTTTTCTGGGCAATTTTTACGGTAATTTGGGGGCTATTTTCTGGGTAGTTTTGCGGTTATTTGGGCAGTTTTCTGGGTAGTTTTTACTAAATTTGGACATTAAAAGGTCCATTTGTTATATTTGGACTTAATGGAATGGTTTAGGACCAATTTGGATCCAATCCAATTGTCCTAAACCAACTTGGCCCAACCAAGCCCATTAGGCCCAATACAACATTATAAGCCCAATTCCAAATTAAGCCCAACTAATTAAATTTTAATATTCCAAATATCATGATTTAATTAATTAAAGTTCTTAGCCATGATTAATTTATTTAAATTAAAAATTTCCAAAATACTAATCTAATTAATTAATCATGCTTAAACATCATCAATACTGTCCAACATTATTGAATCAAAAATCATCTCATTTACATGCATTGAAGCTCACGGCATTACTATGGATTTTATATCCAATTCCATTTTCAATCTGATTGAATCTTAAATCAATATATCCATGTCTTTTAACTCATCCAATGATCAAAAAATAAAAAATACGATGACTTTAGGGTTATTGTTGCATTCGGCCAACATACATAAATTGGGAAAATTAATCCAATTCAATTTTCATCAAATTGATCATATATAACTCCAAGTTATCCATATACAAGCATACTCAAACAAACAATTTGGTTAAATCATGCTCAAATCAAATTTACCCAAATTTTAGTATATAAACCCTAATTTATTTTATGCTTATTAGGCACTCTGATACCATTGTTGGTTTCTAAGGCATTCCCAAGATCATATAAAGCAATGAAATAATGTGAATACGAAAGTAAGAATGGCGGAATCATACTTACAAAGATCGAATTTAGGAGGTGTTGAACACAAACTTTTGTTCATTGAGAAGTCTCCAAGCTTCCTCTTTGAAATGTTGAATCCAAGCTCCAAGCTTTGTTCTAGATTCCATGCTCAATGAAAGGTTTCCCTATCACCTTGAATGATTCCTTGATGTGTTAGCACTTAGAAAATTTTACAACAAAACTTCTTCTTCCACCTCATAGTTTCGGCTAATGAGAGAGAAAAATGGAGAGAGATTTTGGCTTCCAAAACTGTGTATATGAGAGAGGTAAAGCTAGTTGATTTTGTTGACTTGTGTTTTTAATTTCAAAAATTAAAATAATGATATACCAAAGTTGGTATATGTCAACAACAAATCAAGCTTGAGTGAGGAATAAGTCATCACCAAAAATCCCCACTAACTTCCATCACCAGAAAGGTGAAAGAATGACTAGTGATGTGACATATGATGTGACATGTGGGCCCCACTTGATTCAAGATCCGAGTGGGCCCGCATTCACTCCCGGGCTCGGGTTCGCTAATTCTGAATTAATGAATTTTTCGTTACGACGTAATTAAATCAAATTAATTAAATAATTATGCCAAGTAAAATTACTATTCACATCGCTCGTGAATTAATTCTAAATTAATTTGTTTGCCCGAATTAAAATCTAATTTTAATTCCGAGTCGAAATCTAATTTCATTTAATATATTGAATATATTATTTTATCAATTAATTCCAAATTAATCATTTTCTCTCTTCAATAGTATTTTATCATAGATAAAATCTCTCCGTAATTAATCCTAGATTAATTAGGTTCGAATTATACGTCATCTGTGAATCTTCGGGAAGTGGCCCATGAGATCTCTGGATATGTTGGCAGTAAATCTGGTCGTCGGACTATCTGAACACGTATGTACCTCGTACTACATTGTTACCGACTTACAAGACATGGTTGGCTTCTATCAAAGCACCATGCCTACCCAATTCTCCAGAAATATTCTTAATGGAATATATAATCTTTGTCAGGCGTAGTATACGTAGTATTGCGTATTACGATCCAGTATCTGATGTCACATGCAAGGCCTGGGGCTGGAAAAGTGTCTGCCCCGTATGAAGCATATATCATATCACAATCAACTAGTCTCTTTAATCGGGTAATCATGACCTTTTCATATTATCCCGATGGTTGCAACACATTAGACCACAAGTTTTGTATCTCTGTGTGATCATCATCTTCATATGACTGAAGTGATATTTTCATCTTGACATTACATCTAATACACTATGATTCTCAATAAACCCAGAAAAGGCGTACACGGAACCTGTTAAAGTCCCAGACGACCAAAACCAAAGCTTATTGATTGTCGTAAGTACTAGCGACGTAAGTCTCAGGTTAAGACCAAATACACCTACCCTGATTCGGATTCCCATAGACACACAGTCATACTACCAATGGAATTCTGAGGGGTCTATCCAGAGCAAAGCTGTTTCTGTACCATCTGTAAACACAACCTCCTATCACACTTGTATAAGTATCCAATACTTAAATAGATGAAAACTATGCTGTTACACTTCCATAACATGCACAAGTGCAATACTAGTCTATTCTGCATTATCGATGTCCAGTCTCGATAATACTATGACTATGGATATTTAATAATTAAACCATTATAGATTGATACTTTCTCATATCTTGTAATCCGGAACTAATCATAAGGACTTTTACCTTTTATATATTAAAGTAATCAAATTATAAAATGATAAAATGTAAATTCCATTGTCACATAGTTAATTTGTACAAAAACCACAATGTCTTTTACAAATAGTGACGCTATGGGTCATAGTTGTCCAACAATCTCCCACTTGGCCTATAGCCAGTCACTCAAGCATCTAACACCTGAACTATGTACATGTCGCTCAAACTTTTGCCGAGGAATAGCTTTCGTCAGCGGATCTGCCATGTTGTCCTCTGATGTGACCTTCTCGATCTTAACACCACCACGATATATGATCTTACGAATCAGATGGAAACATCGAAGAACATGCTTGGATTGTTGATGAGACCGCGGTTCCTTAGCATGCGCTATAGCCCCGTTAGTGTCACAATACAATGGAACGGGCTCAGCTGCTAGCGGAACTACTCATAATCCAATTAGGAATCTTCGGATCCAAACTGCCTCTTTCGCTTCTTCAGTTGTGGCAATATACTCCGCTTCTGTTGTTGAATCGGCAACTGTCTCTTGCTTGAAAGATTTCCAGCTTACTGCTCATTAGTTCAAATAAAATATGTACCCAAATTGCGACTTGCAGTCGTCTTTGTCGATTTGCAAACTTACATCGGTATACCCAGTTACCTCAAGTCCTCCATCTCCATAGATTAAGAAGGCACCCTTAGTCCATCTAAGATACTTAAGGATGTTCTTAACCGCCATCCAGTGACCTTCACCTGGATCGGCCTGATAGTGACTACACATTCTCAAAGCATACGAGACATCAATTCGCATACATATCATGGCATACATGATCGATACGACTACCGAGGTGAACGGTATCCAACTCATACTGTCTCTCTCATCTTGAGTTTTAGGACACATGTCCTTAGATAGAGTGACGCTATGTGACACTGGAAACAGTCCCCTCTTATACTGATCCATGTTGAATCTTTTCAACACTTTGTCAATGTACGTACTCTGGGAGAGTCCAAGCATCTTTCTAGATCTATCTCGATAGATCTTTATTCCTAGAATAAAGGCTGCTTCTTCCAGATCCTTCATGGAGAATTTTAATGAAAGCCAAGCTTTCACCGATGTTAACATGTAAATGTCATTACCGATAAGCAATACATCATCAACTTGAAGGACAATGAATGTCAGTGCGCTCCCACTAACCTTATTATATACACAAGGATCATTCTCGCTTTGAATGAAATAATATTCCTTTATGATCTCATCAAAATGTTGGTTCCAAGAACGCGATGCTTGCTTCAATCCATAAATAGATCGATTTAACTTAAAAACCTTGTTTGCAAGTCTTGGTACGATAAAATCGCCAGGCTGTTGCATATAAACATCCTCCAAAAGGTTTCCATTAAGGAAAGCGGTTTTGACGTCCATCTACCATATCTCGTAATCAAAATATATAGCAACAACAAGCATTATCCTAATGGATTTAATCATGGAAACAGGTGAAAAAGTTTCATCGTAAACGACACCATGTCTTTGACGATACCCCTTTGCTACAAGCCTAGCTTTGTACGTTGCCATCCCTGTAAGTCTTCTTATTGAAGACCCATTTACAACCAATAGGCTTTACGCCTTCTGGTACATCAACTAGTGTCCAAACTTAGTTGGTGTACATGGAATCCATCTTGGAATTCATGGCTTCTTGTCATAAAGCGGAATCGATATCTTGTATCGCTTCCTCAAACGTAGTCGACTCATTATCCCCAATAAGATTAATATCTACATGAGGTGAGATCAGAAATCCATACCTCTCAGGTTGTTTCCTGACTCTCTCCGACCTACGCGGTTCTTGTGTATTCAAAGATTGTGGTACAGTCTCATCCTTGATGGACTGTTAATGTTCCGTTAAAGATTTTATGCCAGGAACAGTATCACTCCAATTTTCATTAAGCTTTCTTCCCACTTACCACTACATTTAGGAATTCTATCTCAAGGAAAACTGCATGTAGAGCAACAAATACTTTGTTCTCTTGTGGGTGATAGAAGTATATCCTTTGGTTTCCCTAGGATATCCTACAAATAGGCATTTATTCGATTTGGGTTCTAGTTTGGTACCTTCCAAACGTTTGACGTATGCCCAGCATCCTCAATCTTCAGGAATAAGAAACCCGGTTTCTTTCCTGTCCATATCTCATACGGAGTCTGTTGAACAGACTTTGACGGAACCTTATTCAAAATAAGTATTGCACTGTTCAATGCATATCCCCAAAAGGAAATAGGTAGCTCTGTGTGACTCATCATAGACCTTACCATGTCTAAAAAAGTTTGGTTTCTCCGTTCGGACACACCGTTTAAATGTGGTGTTCGAGGAGGAGTCCAATGTGAAAGAATACCATATTCTTTCAAGTAATCAAGAAACTCATTGCTTAAGTATTCGCCACCACGGCCCGACCGTAATGTCTAATATATTTGTCTGTCTGTTTTTCAACTTCGTGTTGAAACTCTTTGATTTTCTCAAATATTTCTGACTTGTGTCTCATAGGATACACATAACCATAACGCGATGCATCATTTATAAAGGTTAAGAAGTATTCATATCCACCGCTAGCCTGGCTAGACATGGGCCCACAAACGTCACTATGAACAAGGGCTAACAGTTCGGTGGCACGTACACCCTTTCCGCTAAAAGGTGTTTTAGGCATTTTGCCTAATAAATAAGATTCATAGACGTCATATGAATTTGTATCAAATCCGTCCAAGTACCCCATCTTCGAAAGTGTGGATATACGTGTCTTGTTTATGTGTCCCAGACGATAATGTCATATGTAAGTTTCATCTTTGTTACTAACTTTAAGCCTTTTGTTTGTTACATTATATGTTTGATATTGATTCATATTCAAAATATAAAGACCATTATTTACATCAGCAATGCAAATTTCCACATTATTTTTATATATAAAACACCCAGTGTTTCTAAATACAAAAGTATAACCCATATTAGGTTAACATAGATACAGAAATAATATTCCTAGTCAAACTAGGTACAAAATAACAGTTTGTAAGTTCAAGTACATGCCCCGAGAGCAGTTCCAAAAAATAAGTGGCAACGGCCAAAACGACAACTCGTGTCCCATTTCCAACGTGGAGGTCAATCTCTCCTGAGGCCAGTCTTCTGCTAATCTGCAGATCCTGCACATCAGTACATATATAAGTACCATAACCAGAATCAAAAATACAAGTTTTAAAACTAGTAGTAGATATGCTTATTTATATAACAAACATACCTGAAGCATGTGCCTTTCCTGCTTTGATTTCCTACATGTGTGCCTTGTACTCGCGACAGTCACGCTTCCAGTGACCCCGCTTCCCGCACTGCAGACATACATCTTGGGATTTGTCCTTAGGCTTCCCAGAGCCCTTTGACGATTTGGCATTGCCCTTCTTCTTATGCTTCTTCTTCTTTACACCTCCAGTCGCCTTGGGCCAAGCCTTTGGAGTCTGAGATGTTAAAGCGAAGTGCGCCTCACGCTTGTTACCCTTTCGAAGCTCTTTTTCAGCTTCTTTCAGTATGGACATTAACTCTCCAAGAGTATCATCTTGGTTCATCATATTATAGTGATGAACCCACTCCAAGTGTCGGGGAGAGACTGTAAGATCAAATCTATGGAAGTCTCAGCCTCGAAGATGATGCCCATTTTGTTGGATAGTTATGACCCATAGTGTCACTGTTTGTAAAAGACATTGTGTTTTGTATAAAATTAACTGTGTAATAATGAAATTGCCTTTTATCGATTTGTGATTCATTTACTTTGATATATATAAATGGTAAAAGTCCATATGATTAGTTCCGGATTGAGATGATATGAAACAGTATCAATCCATAAAGGTTTAATCATTAAATATCCATATTCGTAGTATTATCGAGACTGGACATCCATAATGCAGAATAGACTAGTATTGCACTTGTGGGCGTTGTGAGGGCATAACGACATAGTTCTCATATGTTTAAGAATAGGATACTTATGCAAGTGCGATAGGAGGTTGTGTTTTACCGATGGTACGGAAAACAGCTTCGCTCTGGATAGACCCCACGAAATCCCATTGGTAGTATGTATATATGTCTACGGGAGTCTGCTTCAGGGTAGGTGTATTAGGTCTTAACCTGAGACTTGCATCGCTAGTACTTACGACAATCGGTAAACTTTGGTTTTGGTCGTCCAGGGCTTTAACGGGTTCTGTGTACGCCTCTACTGGGTTTATTGGGAATCGTAGTGTATTGGATGTGATGTCAAGATGGAAGTATCACTTCAGACATATGGAGATGATGATCACGCAGGGATTCAAAACTGGTTCTCTATAGTGTTGCAACCATCAGGATAATATGACAAGGTCATGATTATCCAATTCAAAGAGACTAGTTGCTTGATATTCGATATGTGCTTCATACGGGGCAAACACTACTATAGCCCCAGGCCTTGCACGTGACATCTGATACTGGATTTCAATACGGAATACTACGGTAAGAATATTTCTGGAGAATTTGGGAGACATGGCGCTTTGCTAAAAGCCAACCTTGTCTCGTAAATCGGTAAAAATGTAGTACTTGGTACGTACGTGTTCGGATAGTCCGACGATCGTATTTACTGCCAACATATCCAGGGATCTCTTGGGTCACTTCCCGAAGATTCGCCGATGATGTTTGATTCGAACTTTATTAATCTGGGATTAATTGCGGAGAAATTTTATCTTGGATAAAGTACTATTTGAAGAGAGAGAAAGATTAATTTGGAATTAATCATTAAAATAATATATTCGATATATTATTCGAAATTAGATTTCGACGCGAAATTAAAATTGGATTTTAATTCGGGCAAACGAGTTACTTTAGAATTAATTCGTTAGCGATGTGAATAGTAATTTCACTGGGCATAATTATTTAATTACGTCGCGACAAAAATTTGTTAATTCGGAATTAGCGAAACCGAGCCCGGAAGTGTTTGCGGACACACTCGTATTTTCAATCGAGTGGGGCCCATAAGTCACATCGCGAAGTCACATCACTTGTCATTCATCAGTGATAGATGTCAAGATTCACTTTTTGGTGAAAGACACCCAGTCACTACTCATGATGGAGTTAGGTGTGGCTAATTAATGAAGTTTTGGAGCCAAAATGCTTTTGACTTTTTGAAAAGGCATATACCAAATTTTGGTATTATTTTTTCATTATGTTTTTAGAAAAAAAAAATTTAAAAACACAAAACCTTCTCTTCTCTCTCTTTGCCGTGAAACCCATTGGAGGAAGGCTTGGAGTTTTTCTTCATTTGCTAGCACAAATCAAAGGATCAAACAAAGGTGTTAGGGAAACCAACACAAGAGCTTGGATCTTGAAAAACTTGGAGCTTGGACTCTCTTTTCCTTTGGCCGAATCTTCATCAACAAAACCCTCTCTTGGCCGAATCTTTGGGTGCTTGGAGGAGGAATTTTTGTTGCTCAACGGATCCACAAACCGATCGTTGTAAGTATGATTCCGCCATACTTCTCCGTTTATTCATTCTTATTTCATGCTTATATGATCTTGGGACACCTTATAGAAACCCAACAATGGTATCATTGAGCTTAAATGAGCATGAAATTTATTAGAATAAAATTTGGGGAAAATCAATTTGAGCATTTTTGATTGAATTGGATGGTTGAGTATGCTTGTATGTTGATATTATGAGATGTGATTGGATCAATTTCAACAAATTGTGATTGGATCAAAATTGGACTCCCCTTTGGCTTGGCCGAATTTGAGATGTACCCTAGGTTCTTGGTATTTTTTGTTTTGATTATCATTGGATGAGTTGAGATGAATGGAAATGTCGATTTGTAAATTTGATTGGATTGAAAAACGAAATCGGACAAATTTCACTACCTTGGCCGAGAACCATAAGGCATGAAATGGACTTGATTTTCATTCAAAACTTGTTGGACAATAATTGAATAAATGGATAAATAATTAATTGGTAAATTGTATTTGAGAAATGTTGATTTAGGTAATTAATTAATGTATTACACTTTGATTAATTAAATTATAAAATTTGGAATTTTAAAATTTGGTTAATTGGGCTTAATTATGAATTGGGCTTGAAATTATTATTTTTGGGCATAATGGGCTTGGTTGGGCCAAGTAGGTTTAGGCCAATTGGATTGGATCCGAATTGGGCCTAAATCACTCCATTAAGTCCAAATGTAATAAATAGGCTTTAAAGGTTTAATTGAGCCTTATGGGCTTGATATTGGTTTTATGGCATATGATGGTGATTCCTTACTTAGGCTTGGTGATTGGGTTTGACCCACATTGACCAAAGCCCATGCCTTTTAAAATCAATTGAAAGCCCATCGGACTTTGATTAAATGAACATTGGATGTTAGTTGGGCTTTGAGACCCGATAAGATTAGATTTGGAATCTAAGTCGTTAAAGCGCATTAAAAGTGTAAATATTTAGTTTGGAATTAAATAATAGAATTAGTATTGGATACGACTTAAATTAGATTTAATGAGTAGTTCGATATAATTCATGAATTCGTACTTTGAGTACTTATTCTCAAACGAGTTGGACTCGCGCAAAATCAAATCTTTGTTTGAACATTGGATGGTCACATAATTAAAGACTAATTAATTGGATTAGATTGGTTGTATAACATGCCTTGAATGAATATATGTGGATATGTTGAATGAATAGTGTATATCGGATGGATATTAGAAGGGAAAGGGTAATTTTAGACATTATTGTAAATTTGGAATTTATTAATTGGACCTGCGTGTCCAGCCTTGTCTCTTATTATCTCTTTGTATTCTCTACTCATCTAATTCCCCTTATTGCAATGAGGATTCTATTAATGTATTATGTAATTGGGTAGAATTAGAATAGTGCTAGCCGGGGATAGGAAATGGAGTGATTTGTTCTAGGAACAAGTTGTTATATATCCATCCGCATATCGCTATTAATTTACTTATGCGTCTTATGATGTTTTAGAAGCATGCTTAAGGGTGTATGATGAGACCTTAACAAAGATAATTAATTGGTTGCCAATTTACGCGAAAAACCCTCAAAATTATATTAAGCGGTTTTTCCTTCCATTGAGTGATTCTTACTTAAGATCCAAAATTGGCATTGGTTTGTTGGCCAAAGTCAAGGCCTTTGTCAATTGTGGATGTGTTTGAATCATGAGAGTTTTGTTCCATATCGGTGTCCTGTCCAAGTCGTGATTTGTTGGCCAAAGTTAAGATCACTTCTTGTCCATCGACATTGATTACGAAACTTTCCATGTCAATGGGTTCCGCTTAACTGGAATCATTAAGCTTGTTGTGCCAAAGCCATGGCTTAGTTGATTCAGAGGAAAAGGTTAGGAAAATGTATTGGATACATTGGCATATGTATTGTATATATGTTTCGGACTTGGATGTCCATCTACCGGATCTAGGAATTGGATAAGATCCAATTGATCTTCGAGATCTACCTAGTTAAATATCATACAGCTTGTTGGCCAAAGTCAAGGTTGTGCATTATTTAACGGGATCCAAGCCCACTAGGAAACTGGGTTTCCCGAGTAATCGACAGAGGGTCAGAGGCTCGCCGAAAAATAGTGGGAGGCTAGTATTGAATTTGCAATTTCATTCAGATACTTAGCTTTACGCGCTTTCAAAATTATTTCGTCAAAATTATATTATTAGTTGGACTAATATAATGTTATTTTTCTTGTAACAGTTAGACTGTACCCAAAATATCATTGACTAGATAGTTGGACTATCGTAGTCAAGATGACTGGAAAGGGAAATTTCTGAGACATTATCATGGGCGAGAATGTCTTTAAGGGCATGAACGTTGCAGATTGGGAGATGAATCTAAGGATAGTCCTTGGAGCCGAGAGGCTGTTGTACACCATACAGACACCTCTTGGGCCAAAACCCACACATGATCAGACACTTGAGCTGGAGCTTTGGAAGACTCACAGCGATGATTGTGATACTGCTCAATCTATTATGCTTGCTTTAATGACTCAGCATTTTCGTCGTCAAAATAGGGACTTGGATCCTTATAACATGATGGCGAGGTTGCAAGATCTTCATCGATCTAACAAGAGGCCGCAAAGATATGAGTTAGTTAAGAAGCTCTTCCGTTCACGCATGTCAGAAGGCATGTCTGTTGAGTCCCATGTGGCACAGATGATTGCTGACATAGATGAGCTAGCTACTATGGGGATAGTCTTTGAGGTCGAGATTACTATAGATATGGTCTTACAATCTCTCCCCGACTCCTGGAGATAGTTCATCATAAACTACAATTTGATGAACACTGATGATACTCTTGGAGAGTTATTGTATACTCTCAAGGAAGCTGAGAATGAGCTTCTCAAGGGTAACAAGCGCGAGGCGCACTTTACTTCGACATCTCAGACACCGAGGGCTGGGCCCAATGCAACTGGAGGTGTGAAGAAAAAGAAGCATAAAAGAAAGGGCAAGGCCAAATTGTCAAAGGCTTCTGGGAAGTCTAAGGATAAATCTCAGGATATTTGCCTCCATTACGGCAAGCGGGGTCACTGGAAGCGTGACTGCCACGAGTACAAGGCACTCCAGAAGGAGACAAATGCGGGCAAGGCACCGACCTCAGGTATGTTTGTTATTGAAATAAACATTACTACTTCTAGTTTTAAAAATTGGATTTTTGATTCTGGTTGTGGTACTCACATAAGTACTGATGTGCAGGATCTGCAGATTAGCAGGAAACTGGCTTCAGGAGAGATTGATCTGCGTGTTGGAAATGGAACATCTGTTGTTGTTTTGGCCGTTGGGCACTTTTGTTTTGGAACTGCCCTTAGGGCATGTACTTGAACTTAATGACTGTTATTATGTACCAAGTTTGACTAGGAATATTATTTCTGTATCTGTGTTAACCCAATGTGGGTATACTTTTGTATTTAGAAACAATGGGTGTTATTTATATAAAATGATGTAGAAATTTGCACTACTGTTGCAAATAATGGGTCTTTATATTTTGAATATAAATTTATCTCCAACATATAATATAACAAACAAAAGGCTCAAAATGAGTAACAAAGATGAAACCTATATGTGGCACTATCGTCTGGGAGATATAAACAAGACTAGCATATCCACACTTTCGAAGAGTGGGTACTTGGACGGATTTGATCCAAATTCATATGACGTCTGCGAATCTTGCTTATTAGGCAAAATGCCTAAATCACTTTTTAACGGTAAAGGTGAACGCGCCACCGAACTGTTAGTCCTTGTTCATAGTGACGTTTGTGGGCCCATGTCTAGCCAGGCTAGAGGTGGATACGAATACTTCGTAACCTTTACAGATGATGCATCTCGTTATGGTTATGTGTATCTCATGAGACACAAGTCGGAAACTTTTGAGAAATTCAAAGAGTTTCGACACTGAGTTGAAAAACAGACAGGCAAGAGTATTAAGACATTACGGTCGGATGGCGAATACTTGAACAATGAGTTTCTTGATTACTTGAAAGAATATGGTATTCTTTCACAGTGGACTCCTCCTGGAACACCGCAATTAAACGGTGTGTCCGACCGTAATGTCTTAATACTCTTGCCTGTCTGTTTTTCAACTCAGTGTCGAAACTCTTTGAATTTCTCAAAAGTTTCCGACTTGTGTCTCATGAGATACACATAACCATAACGAGATGCATCATCTGTAAAGGTTACGAAGTATTCGTATCCACCTCTAGCCTGGCTAGAGGTGGATACGAATACTTCGTAACCTTTACAGATGATGCATCTCGTTATGGTTATGTGTATCTCATGAGACACAAGTCGGAAACTTTTGAGAAATTCAAAGAGTTTCGACACTGAGTTGAAAAACAGACAGGCAAGAGTATTAAGACATTACGGTCGGATGGCGAATACTTGAACAATGAGTTTCTTGATTACTTGAAAGAATATGGTATTCTTTCACAGTGGACTCCTCCTGGAACACCGCAATTAAACGGTGTGTCCGAACGGAGAAACCGTACTTTGTTGGACATGGTAAGGTCTATGATGAGTCACACTGAGCTACCTATTTCCTTTTGGGGATATGCATTAAACAGTGCAATTCTTATTTTGAATAAGGTTCCGTCAAAGTCTGTTCAACAGACTCCGTATGAGATATGGACAGGAAAGAAATCGAGTTTCTCGTTCCTGAAGATTTGGGGAAGTTGGGCATACGTCAAGCGTTTGGAAGGTACCAAACTTGAACCCAAATCAGATAAATGCCTTTTCGTAGGATATCCTAGGGAAACCAAAGGATATTACTTCTATCCCACGAGAGAACAAAGTATTTGTTACTCTACAAGCGGTTTTCCTTGAGAATGAATTCCTAAATACAGTGGTTAGTGGGAGGAAAGTAGAACTTGATGAAAATAGTAGTGATACTGTTCCTGGCATAGAATCCTCAACGGAACAAGAACAGTCCATCCGGGATGAGACTGTACCATAATTTTTTATTACACAAGGACCGTGTAGGTCGGAGAGAGTCAGGAAACAACCGAGAGGTATGGGTACCTGATCTCACCTCATGTAGATATCAATCTCATTGAGGATAACGAGCCGGCTACGTATGAGGAAGCGATACAAGATATCGATTCCACTTTATGGAAAGAAGCCATGAAGTCCGAGATGGATTCCATGTACACCAACCAAGTTTGGACACTGGTTGATGCACCAGAAGACGTAAAACCTATTGGATGCAAATGGGTCTTCAAGAAGAAGACTGACATGGATGGCAACGTATAAACGTACAAAGCTAGGCTTGTAGCAAAGGGATATCATCAACGACATAGTGTCGATTACGACGAAACTTTCTCACCCGTTGCCATGATTAAATCCATTCGGATAATGCTTGCAATTGTTACATATTTCGATTACGAGATATGGCAGATGGACGTTAAAACCGCTTTCCTTAACAGAAACCTTTTGGAGGATGTTTATATGCAATAACCTGACGGTTTTATCATGCCTAAACTTGCAAACAAGGTTTGTAAGTTAAATCGGTCCATCTATGGACTGAAGCAAGCATCGCGGTCATGGAACCAATGTTTTGATGAGATCATAAAAGAATATGATTTCATTCAAAACGAAGATGATCCTTGTGTATACAAGAAGGTTAGTGGGAGAGCACTGACTTTTATTGTCCTTTATGTTGACGATGTATTGCTAATAGGCAATGACATTCCCATGTTAACGTCGGTGAAAGCTTGGCTTTCATTGAAATTCTCCATAAAGATCTGGGAGAAGCAGCCTTTATTCTGGGAATAAAGATCTACCAGGATAGATCTAGAAAGCTGATTGGACTCTCCCAGAGTACGTACATTGACAAAGTGTTGAAGAGATTCAATATGGATCAGTCCAAGAAAGGACTGTTGCCAGTGTCACATGGAGTCTATCTATCTAAGGACATGTTTCCTAAAACTCAAGATGAGAAAGACAATATGAGTCGGATACCGTTCGCCTTGGCAGTCGGATCGATCATGTATGCCATGATATGTACACGACCTGATGTCTCATATGCTTTAAGCATGTGTAGTCGCTATCAGACCGATCCAGGTGAAGGTCATTGGATGGCGGTTAAGAATATCCTAAAGTATCTTAGACGAGCTAAGGATGCCTTCTTAATCTATGGAGATTGAGAACTTGAGGTAATTGGGTATACTGATGCAAGTTTCCAAACCGATAAAGATGACTGTAAGTCGTAATCCGGATTGAGATGATATGAGACAGTATCAATCCATAAAGGTTTAATCATTAAATATCCCTAGTCGTTGTATTATCGAGACTGGACATCGATAATGCAGAATAGACTAGAATTGCACTTGTGCGCGTTGTGAGGGCATAACGGCATAGTTCTCATATGTTTAAGTATAGGATACTTATGCAAGTGCGATAGGAGGTTATGTTTTATCGATGGTACGAAAAACAGCTTCACTCTGGATAGACCCCGCGGAATCCCATTGGTAGTATGTATATGTGTCTATGGGAGTCCGCTTCAGGGTAGGTGTCTTAGGTCTTAACCTGAGACTTGCATCGCTAGTACTTACGACAATCGGTAAACTTTGGTTTTGGTTGTCCAGGGCTTTAACAGGTTATGTGTACGCCTCTGATGGGTTTATTGGGAATCGTAGTGCATTGGATGTGATGTCAAGACGGAAGTATCACTTCTGACATATGGAGATGATAATCACGTAGGATTCAGAACTGGTTCTCTATAGTGTTGCAACCATCGAGATAATATGAAAAGGTCATGATTATCCGATTCAAAGAGACTAGTTGTTTGATATCCGATATGTGCTTCGTACGGGGCAGACACTACTCCAGCCCCAGGCCTTGCACATGACATCTGATACTGGATCGCAATACGTAATACTACGGTATACTACGCCTGATAAAGATCATATATTCTAGTAAGAATATTTCTGGAGAATTGGGGAGACATGGCACTTTGCTAGAAGCCAACCTTGTCTCGTAAATCGGTAAAAACGTAGTACTTGGTATGTACGTGTTCGGATAGTCCGACGGTCGTATTTACTACCAACATATCCAGGGATCTCTTGGGTCGCTTCCCGAAGATTCTCCGATGACGTTTGATTCGAACTTTACTAATCTGGGATTAATTGCGGAGAAACTTTATCTTGGATAAAGTACTATTTAAAGAGAGAGAAAGAATAATTTGGAATTAATCATTAAGAAGAATAATTTGGAATTAATCATTAAAATAATATATTCGATATATTATTCGAAATTAGATTTCGACACGGAATTAAAATCAGATTTTAATTCGAGCAAACGAGTTAATTTAGAATTAATTCGTTAGCGATATGAATAGTAATTTCGCTGGGCATAATTATTTAATTACGTCGCGACGGAAATTTGTTAATTCGGAATTAGCGAAACCGAGCCCGGAAGTGTTGCGGACACACTCGTATTTTGAATCGAGTGGGGCCCATAAGTCACATCGCGAAGTCACATCACTTGTCATTCATTAGTGATAGATGTCAAGATTCACTTTTTAGTGAAAGACACCTAGTCACTATTCATGATGGAGTTAGGTGTGGCTAATTAATGAAGTTTTGGAGCCAAAATGCTTTTGACTTTTGAAAAGGCATATACCAAATTTTGGTATTAGTTTTTCATTATGTTTTTAGAAAAAAAAATATTAAAAACACAAAACCTTCTCTTCTCTCTCTTTGCCGTGAAACCCATTGGAGGAAGGCTTGGATTTTTTCTTCATTTGCTAGCACAAATCAAAGGATCAAACAAAGGTGTTAGGGAAACCAACACAAGAGCTTGGATCTTGAAAAGCTTGGAGCTTGGACTCTCTTTTCCTTTGGCCGAATCTTCATCAACAAAACCCTCTCTTGGCCGAATATTTGGGTGCTTGGAGGATGAATTTTTGTTGCTCAACGGATCCACAAACCGATCGTTGTAAGTATGATTCTGCCATACTTCTCCGTTAATTCATTCTTATTTCATGCTTATATGATCTTGGGACACCTTATAGAAACCCAACATATTTTTCCTAGCTGCTCAATGTTAGCAATCATCTGTGACACATGGTGTTCAACAGACGTACCCTATGACATGCGAGCACGGAAGAGCTTCTTCTGTAACTTTGCGATCTAAGATTAGATCGGTGAAGATCATGCAACTTCGCCAACATATTATAGGGATCCAATCCCTTGTTCTGTCTACGAAATTGTTGAGTCATAGCAGCAAGCATAATGGAATGAGCAGTAGAGTTGTCATCGCTATGAGTCTTCCAAAGATCTAGCTCAAGCAACTGATCAGGTCCGGGCTTATGCCCAAGAGGTCTCTCTATAGTATATAGCAACTTCTCGGATCCCAAGAAAATCCTGAGATTCATTTCCCAGTCAGAAAAGTTCGTGCCATTGAAGACATTCTCACCCATGATAATGTCTCTGACACTGTTCTTTCCCGTCATCTTAACTGCGATAGTCAAACTATCCAATTAACAATGTATGGGTACAGTCTAACTGTTACAAGAAAAATAATATAATATTAGTCCAACTAATTGTTGAGTTTCTATTAGGTCCCAAGATCAAATCAAAGCATGAAAACATGAGTGAATACACCAACGGAGGTAGCGGAATACTCACATCGATCGGTTGAGTCGATTGGAAGACGATTCAAGCCAAGAAACCCACTGTTTTGGGCGCACATGCACTGCAGTCCACTGTCACCATTTTCAGATTTTTGAGTCGACAAACGGAGCTCCGAGCTTCGTCCGACGGATCCCGGCTCATGGGTGAACCTCCCTACCACCTTCGCAAGACTTCGTAAGTGTGCTAGCCACTTGAGATTTTGCCACAAAATCCCACTCTTGGCTTCCCCTTCACGCCATTTTAAGTCAAACCAGAAACTTTTTAAGCCTTTTGGGCGTGAGATGAGAAGAGAGAAAATGGTGAGAGAGAGAGATGAAATAAGTGTGATGGATATACAAAAGTGTAAATCAATTTAGTTTATATTTTCCAAAAATAAAAAATGATTTACCATTTACTTTATTCAAAAATTAAGTAAATGTTGGAGCCAAAAAGTTAAAACTTTCCCTCCAAACTACTTTATGTCAAGTCCATCACTATTCACATCAACTTTAAGTCATATCAACTTTAAGTCATGTCTTTCAATCAATCAATCACATCAATCAATCACATCACTCAAAGTGACATTTGATTTGACGCTTGATGTGACGATTGATTTGACGCTTGATGTGACTTGCGTTGCCGCACTCGAATTCGAAATACGAATGCGCTCGCAATCACACTCGGGCTCGGGTTCGCTAATTCTAAATTAACGATTTTCTGTCGCGTCGTAATTAAGTGATTACGCCTAGCGAATTCACTATTCACGTCGCTAACGAATTAATTCTAAATTCATTCGTTCGCCCGAATTAAAATCTAATTTTAATTCCGCGTCAAAATCTAATTTCGTTTAATATATCGAATATATTAATTCATCGATTAATTCCAAATTAATCGTTATCTCTCTCTAGACGATATTTTATCCCAGATAAAATATCTCCGTAATTAATCCTAGATTAATTTTCTCTCTCTTCTATATAATCCCAGATTATTCAAGAGTGCGAGTTGTGCGTCATCGGTGGATTATCGGGAAGCGACCCATGAGATCTCCGGATAATTTGGCTATAAATACGGTCGTCGGTGTAACCGAATCACGTACGTACCAAGTACCACGTTCTACCGATTTACGAGACAAGGTCGACTCCTAGCAAAGTACCAAGTCTACCCAATTCTCCGGACATATCCTTTTAAGAATATTTAGATCTATATCAAGCGTAGTATACAATCGTATTGTGCATATCGGCCCAGTATCGGATAGTCACGTGTTAGGGCTGGGGCTGGATAAGTGTCTACCCCGTCCGAAACACATATCGGATGTTTGGTAACTAGTCTCTATAATCGGATATTCATGACCTGGTCATAATATCACGATTGGGATGCGCATCACTTAAGAGCACTAATACCGTATCCTGCGTGACATCATCTCCATTATGACTGGAGTGATACTTCCGTCTCGACATCACACCCAATACTCTACGACTCTCTGATAAACCCAGAAGTGGTAGACACAGAACCTGGTCAGGGTCCCCAACCACCAAAACCAAAGTTTATCGATTATCGTAAGTATTAGCGATGCAAGTCTCAGGTTAAGACTATACACACCTACCTTGACTTCGGCCTCCCATAGACACACATAGTCATAATACCAATGGGATTCCGAGGGTCTATCCAGAGCGAAGCTGTTTCCCGTACCATCGGTGAAACACGACCTCCTATCGCACTTGCATAAGTCTCCAACACTTATATATATGAGAACTATGCCGTTGTGCCCTCACAACGCGCACAAGTGCAATACTAGCCTATTCCGCATTATCGATGTCCAGTCTCGATAATACTACGGCTATGGATATTTAATGATTAATCCTTCGTGGACTGATACTGTCTCATATCATCTCAATCCAGGAACTAATCATAGGGACCTCTCTTCATTTATATATCTATGGTGATCTAATCACAAATGATGAGAGTGCAATTTCCTTGTTACATAGTTAATTTGCTACAACAACACAATGATCTGTGCAAATAGTGACGCTATGGGTCATATTATCCAACAATCTCCCACTTGGCACGTAGCGAGTCACTCAAGTGTTCCAACACTTGAACTATGTAAGGTTCGCTCAAATGCTGAGAGGAAAGGTTTTCGTCAGCGGATTTGTTCGATTATCGTCTGACACGATTTACACGATCATCACATCGCCACGATGTATGATCCGAACGAATCAGATGATTTAGAAGTATATATCTGGATCGTCGATGAGACCTTTAATTCCTTAGCCTGTGCTGACGCCTAGTTCAGCTGCTACAGAACTATATCTAATCTAATTAGATTTATGTTCGATCCAAATGGCTTCTTTTGCTGCCTCAGCTGCAGCAATAATCCGTATCCGTATTTGTGTTATTCGGCAACAGTTATCTTGCTTGGAATATTTCCAGCTCACTGTCCCGTTTTATAGTACCGTAGTATTTAATAGTTTGGAAACTTGCAGCGGTGATCCCAGTCACTTCAAGTTCTCCTTCTCCATAGTTTAAGACGCATCTTTAGTTCTCTAAGATACTAACAGATGTTCTCAATTTCAATTTAGTGACTATCACTAGGATTGACCCGATTGTGACTCCATATGCTCGAAGCGTATGAGACACCAATACAAGTACATTTTAAATGTACGATTTCCCATAGAGTGTTAACAAACTCCAAATCTATCCCAGTAGATCTTTATTCCTTGAATAAAGGTTGTTACTCCCCAGAATTCTACGGAGAATTTTTATTTGAAAGAATATCTATGAAAGCCAAGCTTTCACCATTGTATTATGGGAATTTCACTGTCAGTGCGCCCTCCCACTAACCTCCTTATATACACAAGAATTATTTCGTTTTGAGTCAAAATCATAAACCATTATGATTATTTCAAAACGACAGTTCCAAGAACCCTATGCTTGCATTGATCCAAACATGGATCGAATAACCCGCAAACCTTGTTTGTCGATTATACAAATCGTCAGAATGTTATAAACATTCTCCAAAATGTTTCCTTTTCAGGAAAGCGATTTTGATTTGATTTATAACTGACACATTTCATAAATGAAATATACAGTTATAAACAAGCATTTTCAAAATGGAATTACCATGGCAACAGGTAAAAGGTTGAACCGTTATTAACACAATATTGATAACGATACCTTTCCGTCAAAAGCCTAGCTTTGTACGTTGGTATGTTGCCTTCCATGTATGTCTTCCTTGAAGACGTTTAATGTACCAATAGGCACAATGCCTTGTGGTACAACAACTAGTATCCAAAATAGTTGTTATACATGAAATCCATTTCGGATTAATGGCACTTTGCCATAACAGGGAGTCGATACCTCGTATCACTTCCTCTAAACGTAGTCGGATGGTACACCTCCATAAGATTGACATCTTCATGGGGCGAGATCAGAAACCCATACCCTAGGTTGTTTTCTGACTCTATCCGATCTACTAGTTTCTTGTGTATTTGAAGATTAATGGTATAGATTCATCATAGATGAACTATTTTGTTCCATTAAGGACTTCGTGCCTTGAACAGTGTTACTCCGATTTTTATCGAGTATCACTATCCTCCCACTGACCACTGCATATCGGTATTCCTCTCAGGAAAACCGCATGGTGAGCAACAATTACATTGTTCTCATGTGGGATTTATAAGTACTATACTTAAGGTTTCCCTTAGGATAACCTATATAGGCACTTATCCAATTTGGGTCCTTAGTTTGGTATAAACCAAACGTTATGCATGGCATACCCAAATTATCAGGAATTAGAAACCCCGTTTCTTTCCTGTTCATATCCTATATGATATCTGTTAAACAGATTTATATGGAACCTTATTCTAAATAAGTTTTGCACTGTTATATACATGTCCCATTGAAGGAAATGGTAGCTCAGAGCGACTCGTGATAAACCTTATCATGTCCAACAAAAATTTGGTTTTGGTTCGGACACACCGTCTAACTGACGTGTCTCGGGATGAGTCCTCATATGAAAGAATACCGTACTCTTTCATGTACATATGAAACTTACTGCTTAAGTAATTTCCATTACGGTCTAACCGTGGCGGAATAATACTATAGCCGATCTGTTTATTTACTTCGTGTCGAAACTTCAAAAGTTTCCGATCTGTGTTCTTCAAAAGAAACACTTAACCATAACGTGATGCTACATCCGTTAAGGTTACGAAATATTCATGTTCACATCTAGCCTAGCTAGATATGGGCCCACTAACTTCACCATGAATAGGGCTAACAGATCGGTGGCCCATTTACTATTACCAAGCAAATAGTATTTTAGGTATTTAACCTAATAAACTAGATTCGTAGACCTTATTTGAATAGTCAAATCAGTCCTAGTACCCACTCTTCAAAAGTGTGGATATACGAGTCTCGTTTAATTGTGTCCTAGACAACAATGCCACAAATAAGTCTCATTGTTCAAATCAATTTGAGCTATTTATTTGTCATTTTATATGTTTGAGATTTTATTTATATTCAAAATATAAATTATGTTATTTACATCTAATGTATTTATCTCAGTATCATCTTTATATAATGAAACACTTTAGTGTTCTAGAATATAAAGGTTTTATCCGCAACGGATTAACACTGATATAGAGATAATGTCTCTAGTCAAACTAGTTACATTATAACAGTTCCTAATTTAAGTAGTACATACCCAAAGGGTAGTTCCTAAACTTAGGTATCTACGGTCGAAACAGTGACTTTCGTCCCGTTTCCGATTCGCAGAAAAATCTCGGTTTAGAAGTCAGTATCCAGCTCACAGCGGATTCTGAACATCAATACATATATGTTTTATGTACCACACTAAGTATTTAAAATCCAATTTCAATACTAGTAGCGAACATAACTTTTGAAAATATTTTTAAAGTTAGAGCCTCGCCTTTCTTTAATTCCTTCGTGTCTTCCATATCCAATGGTAGTCACTTTGGGATATGTCAATTATCCTTTCAATATTTCACAAACCTTTGGCCAAGCCTTGGGTTTCGGAATATTGAAACGATGTGCACCTTGTGCTAACATGCCCAATTGCAAGCTTTGACTTTTCTCCACTAGAACAGTCAATTAATTCTCCAAGAATTATTAATTGCAATTTTAATACTTTTAAATCTAAAGATAGATTTATTATAAGTATTTAATTAAGCACTAAAGTCATCATCACATAAATCTTCCAAAGACTTTATGCTCTACTATTTTGCTTAATTATGGGCTTAGTCTTAGTCAGAATAAGTTATTTTATCAAATAAATTAACCTATTATTAATTCCCAATTGAAAATTAAATCATTTAAAATATTTAATCTAAGGATTATATATTTTAAATATTCAACTTTTCAATTCTTTCTTGATTTTAATAGTCCAACTATTTAATCAATTTAATAAGGTACTTATTATATGATTACAATAATCCAATTATTTAATACTATAATTTTAATATTGATTACTATAATCCAATTACAAAATCACTATCATTTTAATTCAATTATACGATTACTAAATCCATTACAAAATCAACTATATTTGAATGAGTTTGTATATAGTCCAACTATATATATATTTTAAAAACAACGTAAATATGGACGAATGATATTTATTTGAGCGTGTATGGCGAGTAATTGAACGAATGTTGCAATTCAATACCTGCCTCCCACTATTTTTTCGTCGAGTCTCTACCCTCTGTGGAGTACTCGGGAAACCGCGTTTCCTAGTGGGCTGGGATCCTGTCAAATATCATACAACCTTGACTTTGGCCAACAAGCTGTATGCTACTTAACCAGGTAGATCTCACAGATCAATTGGACCCAATCCAATTCCCAGATCCGGTTAGGTGGACATCCAAGTCCTAAACATATTACATATGCCAATGTATCTAATACATTTTCTAACCTTATCCTCCGAATCATCTAGGCCTTGGCTTTGGCACAACAAACCTAATGACTCCAGTTAAGCGGGACCCATTGACAAGGAAAGTTTCGTAATCAATGTCTTTGGACAAGAAGTGATCTTGACTTTGGCCAACAAATCACAACTTGGACTAGACACCGATGTGGAACAAAACTCTCATGATTCAAATACATCTAATTGACAAGGTCTTGACTTTGGCCAACAAACCAATGCCAATCAGATCTTGAACAAGAATCATTCAATGGAAGGATAATCACTTAATATAAAAAACGAGGGTTTTTCGTGTGCAAATTGGCTACCAATTTAATTATCTTTGTTAGGTCTCATCATCATACACCCTTAAGCATGCATTCTAAAACATAATAAAGCGAGTATGAAATAAAATAATAATGATATGCGGATGGATACTTAACACATTGATCCTAGATCAAATCTCTCCCTTTCTCACTCAAGCTAGCACTAGTATTACTTCTACCTGTTACACTACACTTCTAAAGAAACCTCATATACATAGAGGGGAATAGGTGAGAAGAGAATACAAGAGAAAGAAGGTGATAAGGCTGGACACGCAGGTCCAATTTAATAAATCGAATTTATTACAACAATTTCTAAAATTGCCCACCCATCTAATATCCATCCGATATACATTATTCATTCAACACAACCAAGTATTCACACATATAAGCATGCTATCAATCAATCTAATCAAATTAATTAATCTGATAATTAAGTGATCATCCAATGTTCAAACAACGATTTGATTTTGATCGAGTCAAACTCGTTTTTGCGAATAAGTACATAAAGTACGAATTCATGAATTAAATTAAACTACATCATTAAATCTAATTTAACATGTATTTATACTAATTCACTATTCAATTCCAAATTAAATATTACACTTTTATTTAATAAACCTTTTACGATTTAAATTCCAAATCTAATCGTAACGCGTCTCAAAGACCGATTAACGTCCAACGTCAATTCAATTAAAGTCCAATGGGCTTTTGATTGATTTCTTAAGGCGTGGACTTTTGGTCAACTCGGGTCAAACCGATAACCAAAGTCCAATCCGGGATTTACCCCATAAGCCCATAAATCAATCTTGGCCCATTAGGCCCGAATGAACTTTAAAGGTTTATTAGTCGCAATTGGGCTTTATGGTTAAGGTTTTGGCCCAATTGGATCCAATCCATTTGGCCTAAACCAAACTTGATAAATCAAGCCCAATAGGCCCAATTACAACAATTCAAGCCCAAATCCAATTTAAGCCTAAATAATTAAATTACACTAATCCAATTACGCAATTTAATTACCTAAAGTGCGTTACATGATTAATCGACTAAAACAATATTTCTAAAACACAATATTACTCCAATTAATCATGCTTAATTCATTATCACATGTCAAACACACAATATGAAAAATCAAACCCATTACATGCTTTTAAGTCTCGGCCAAAAAAGGGATTTTGTGTCCGATTCGGTTTCGATCCAATCGAACCTACAATCGACATCAAATCACCATCCTAAATGATTTCACACACATCCAATGTCACAAAATCAAAAAACACCAAGACATTAGGGCATTATACCATTCGGCAACCTAAGATTTTTGGGGTTTTTGTCCAATTCGAAATCCAATCCAATTCGACTCAAATTAACGTCAACCTAATCGATTCAACTCATCAAATGAATCAAAAAGCAAAAAATTCAAGAATCCAAAAATCCAATTCATATTCGGCCAAGGTCATCAATTTGGGGAAAATAATTCCAAATCATTTTTCATCAAATTAGTCCAACCAAAATGAAATTAAACATGTTATAAACATACTCAAACAAACAATTCATTCAAATCATGCTCAAATCACATTTACCCAAATTTTAAATCCCTAAAATTTCATGCTTGCAACTATAGCTCATGATGCCATTGTTGAGTTTCTATTAGGTCCCAAGATCAAATCAAAGCATGAAAACATGAGTGAATACACCAACGGAGGTAGCGGAATACTCACATCGATCGGTTGAGTCGATTGGAAGACGATTCAAGCCAAGAAAACCCACTGTTTTGGGCGCACATGCACTGCAGTCCACTGTCACCATTTTCAGATTTTTGAGTCGACAAACGGAGCTCCGAGCTTCGTCCGACGGATCCCGGCTCATGGGTGAACCTCCCTACCACCTTCGCAAGACTTCGTAAGTGTGCTAGCACTTGAGATTTTGCCACAAAATCCCACTCTTGGCTTCCCCATTCACGCCATTTTTAAGTCAAACCAGAAACTTTTTAAGCCTTTTGGGCGTGAGATGAGAAGAGAGAAAATGGTGAGAGAGAGAGATGAAATAAGTGTGATGGATATACAAAAGTGTAAATCAATTTAGTATTTATATTTTCCAAAAATAAAAAATGATTTACCATTTACTTTATTTCAAAAATTAAGTAAATGTTGGAGCCAAAAAGTTAAAACTTTCCCTCCAAACTACTTTATGTCAAGTCCATCACTATTCACATCAACTTTAAGTCATATCAACTTTAAGTCATGTCTTTCAATCAATCAATCACATCAATCAATCACATCACTCAAAGTGACATTTGATTTGACGCTTGATGTGACGATTGATTTGACGCTTGATGTGACTTGCGTTGCCGCACTCGAATTCGAAATACGAATGCGCTCGCAATCACACTCGGGCTCGGGTTCGCTAATTCTAAATTAACGAATTTTCTGTCGCGTCGTAATTAAGTGATTACGCCTAGCGAATTCACTATTCACGTCGCTAACGAATTAATTCTAAATTCATTCGTTCGCCCGAATTAAAATCTAATTTTAATTCCGCGTCAAAATCTAATTTCGTTTAATATATCGAATATATTAATTCATCGATTAATTCCAAATTAATCGTTATCTCTCTCTAGACGATATTTTATCCCAGATAAAATATCTCCGTAATTAATCCTAGATTAATTTTCTCTCTCTTCTATATAATCCCAGATTATTCAAGAGTGCGAGTTGTGCGTCATCGGTGGATTATCGGGAAGCGACCCATGAGATCTCCGGATAATTTGGCTATAAATACGGTCGTCGGTGTAACCGAATCACGTACGTACCAAGTACCACGTTCTACCGATTTATGAGACAAGGTCGACTCCTAGCAAAGTACCAAGTCTACCCAATTCTCCGGACATATCCTTTAAGAATATTTAGATCTATATCAAGCGTAGTATACAATCGTATTGTGCATATCGGCCCAGTATCGGATAGTCACGTGTTAGGGCTGGGGCTGGATAAGTGTCTACCCCGTCCGAAACACATATCGGATGTTTGGTAACTAGTCTCTATAATCGGATATTCATGACCTGGTCATAATATCACGATTAGATGCGCATCACTTAAGAGCACTAATACCGTATCCTGCGTGACATCATCTCCATTATGACTGGAGTGATACTTCCGTCTCGACATCACACCCAATACTCTACGACTCTCTGATAAACCCAGAAGTGGTAGACACAGAACCTGGTCAGGGTCCCCAACCACCAAAACCAAAGTTTATCGATTATCGTAAGTATTAGCGATGCAAGTCTCAGGTTAAGACTATACACACCTACCTTGACTTCGGCCTCCCATAGACACATAGTCATAATACCAATGGGATTCCGAGGGGTCTATCCAGAGCGAAGCTGTTTCCCGTACCATCGGTGAAACACGACCTCCTATCGCACTTGCATAAGTCTCCAACACTTATATATATGAGAACTATGCCGTTGTGCCCTCACAACGCGCACAAGTGCAATACTAGCCTATTCCGCATTATCGATGTCCAGTCTCGATAATACTACGGCTATGGATATTTAATGATTAATCCTTCGTGGACTGATACTGTCTCATATCATCTCAATCCAGGAACTAATCATAGGGACCTCTCTTCATTTATATATCTATGGTGATCCAATCACAAATGATGAGAGTGCAATTTCCTTGTTACATAGTTAATTTGCTACAACAACACAATGTTCTGTGCAAATAGTGACGCTATGGGTCATATTATCCAACACTAATAAGAATAATTGACTAAATAATTTGAAAGCGCGTAAGCTAAGTATTTGAACAAAATTGCAAATTAAATACTAGCCTCCCACTATTTTTCGGCGAGCCTCTAAACCTCTGTCGAGTACTCGGGAAACCCAGTTTCCTAGTGGGCTAGGATCCCGTTAAATAACACACAATCTTGAATTTGACCAATAAGCTGTATGATATTTAACTAGGTAGATCTCTAAAATCAATTGGATCTAATCCAATTTCTAGATCCGGTATGTGGACCTCCAAGTCCGAAACATATATACAATATATCCAATATATTTTCCTAACCTTCTTCCTCTGAATCAACTAAGCCTTGGCTTTGGCACAACAAGCTTAATGATTCCATTTAAGCGAGACCCATTAACCTTGGAAAGCTTCGTAATCGATGTTGATGGATAAGAAGTGATCTTGACTTTGGCCAACAAATCACAACTTGGACAAGACACAAGATATGCAACAAAGCCTTCATGAGTCAAACACATCTGCGATTGATAAAGGTCTTGACTTTGGCCAACAAACCAGTACCAATCTTGGATCTTGAGTAAGAATCACTCAATGGAAGGAAAACGCTTAATATTTATTGAGGGTTTTTTACGTAAATTGGAAACCAATTTATTATCTTTGATTAGGTCTCATCATACACCCTTAAGCATGCATTCTAAAAGCATAATAAGGCACGGTAAATAAATTAATAATGATATGCGGATGGATATCTCACAAATTATTCCTATAACAAATCACTCCATTTCCTCTCCCCGGCTAGCACTATTCTAACTTCTACCCAATTACATAATACAATTAAAAAACCTCATTTACATTGAGGGGAATTAGGTGAGAAAAGAATTACAAAGAATCGAGAGATAAGGCTGGACACGTAGGTCCAATTTAATAAATTCTAAATTTACAACAATTTCCAAAATTGCCCTTTCCCTTCTAATATCCATCTGATATACATTATTCATTCAACACATCTATGTATTCACACAAAGCATGTTATTCAATCAATCTAATCCAATTAATTAATCTTTGAATTAAATGATCATCCAATGTTCAAACAACGATTTGATTTGCGCGAGTCCAACTCGTTTAAGAATAAGTACTCAAAGTATGAATTCTTGAATTATATCGAACTACAATTTAAATCTAATTTAATTCATATTCAATACTAATCCTTTATTTAATTCCAAATTAAATAATTACACTTTTAATGCGTCTTTTACGACTTAGATTCCAAATCTAATCTTAATAGGTCTCAAAGCCCAATTAACATCCAATGTTGTTTAATTAAAGTCCAATGGGCTTTTAATTAATTTCTTAAGGAATGGACTTTGGTCAATATGGGTCAAACCCAAATACCAAAGCCCAATTAAGGAATCACCCTATTTGCTAAGAAACCAATTTAGGCCCATTAGGCCCAATTAAACATTAAAAGATCCATTTGTTATATTTGGACTTAATGGAATGGTTTAGGCCCAATTTGGATCCAATCCAATTATCCTAAACCAACTTGGCCCAACCAAGCCTGTTAGGCCCAAATACAGCATTATAAGCCCAATTCCAAATTAAGTCCAACTAATTAAATTTTAATATTCCAAATATCATGATTTAATTAATTAAAATGCTTACCCATGATTAATTTATTTAAATTAACATTTCCAAAATATTAATCTAATTAATTAATCATGCTTAAACATCATCAATACATGTCCAACATTATTGAATCAAAAATCATCTCATTTAAATGTTTTGAAGCTCACGACATTACTATAGATTTTATATCTGATTCCGTTTTCAATCCGATTGAATCTTAAATCAATATATCCATGTCTTTTAACTCATCCAATGATCAAAAAACAAAAAATACCATGACTTTAGGGTTATTGTGGCATTCGGCCAACATACATAAATTGGGAAAAATTAATCCAATTCATTTTTCGTCGAATTGATTAATTAAATCATGTTCAAATCAAATTTACCCAAATTTTAGTATATATAAACCCTAATTATATTTCATGCTCATTAGGCACTCTGATACCATTGTTGGTTTCTAAGGCATTCCCAAGATCATATAAAGCAATGAAATAATGTGAATACGAAAGTAAGAATGGCGGAATCATACTTACAAAGATCGGATTTAGGAGGTGTTGAACACAAACTTTTGTTCCTTTGAGAAGTCTCCAAGCTTCCTCTTTGAAATGTTGAATCCAAGCTCCAAGCTTTGTTCTAGATTCCAAGCTCAAGGATAGGTTTCCCTATCACCTTGAATGATTCCTTGATGTGCTAGCACTTAGAAAATTTGCAACAAAACTTCTTCTTCCTCCTCCTAGTTTCGGCTAAAGAATAAAGAAAAATGGAGAGAGATTTTGGCTTCCAAAACCGTGTATATGAGAGAGGTAAAGCTAGTTGATTTTGTTGACTTGTGTTTTTAATTTTAAAAATTAAAATAATGATATACCAAATTTGGTATATATCAACAACAAATCAAGCTTGAGTGAGGAATAAGTCATCACAAAAAATCTCCACTAACTTCCATCACCAAAAAGGTGAAAGAATGACAAATGATGTGACATGTGATGTGACATGTGGGCCCCACTTGATTCAAGATCCGAGGGGGCCCGTATTCACTCCCGGGCTCGGGTTCGCTAATTCCGAATAAACAAATTTTTCGTTACGACGTAATTAAATCAAATTTAATTAAATAATTATACCAAGCAAAATTACTATTCACGCCGCTCGCGAATTAATTCTAAATTAATTTGTTTGCCCGAATTAAAATCTAATTTTAATTCCGCATCGAAATCTAATTTCGTTTAATATATCGAATATATTATTTTATCGAATAATTCCAAATTAATCGTTTTCTCTCTTCAAATAGTATTTTATCCTAGAAAAAATCTCTCCATAATTAATCCTAGATTAATTATGTTCGAATCATATGTCATCTGTGAATCTTCGGGAAGCGACCCATGAGATCTCTGGATATGTTGGCAGTAAATCTGGGCGTCGGACTATTTGAACACGTACGTACCTCTTACTATATTTTTACCGATTTACAAGACATGGTTGGCTTCTAGCAAAGCACCGTGCCTACCCAATTCTCCAGAAATATTCTTAATGGAATATATAATCTTTGTCAGGCGTAGTATACGTAGTAGCGTATTACGATCCAGTATCTGATGTCACATGCAAGGCCTGGGGTTGGAAAAGTGTTTGTCTCGTACGAAGCATATATCGGAACACAAGCAATTAGTCTCTTTAATCGGGTAATCATGACCTTGTCATATTATCCCGATGGTTGTAATACATTAGAGCACAAGTTATGTATCCCTGTGTGATTATCATATTCATATGACTGAAGTGATACTTCCGTCTTGACATTACATCCAATACACTACGATTCTCAATAAACCCAGAAAAGGCGTACACAGAACCTGTTAAAGTCCCGGACGACCAAAATCAAAGTGTATTGATTGTCTCAAGTACTAGCGATGAAAATTTAAGGTTTAGACCAAATACACCTACCCTAATTCGGATTCTCATAGACACATAGTCATACTACCAATGGGATTCCGAGGGGTCTATCCAGAGTGAAGCTGTTTCCGTAACATCGATAAACATAACCTCTTATCAGACTTACATAAGTATCCACTACTTAAATATATGAGAACTATGATGTTACGCTTCCATAAAATGCACAAGTGCAATACTAGTCTATTCCGCTTCATCGATGTCCAGTCTCGATAATATTATGACTAGGGATATTTAATGATTAAACCGTTATGAATTGATATTGTCTCATATCTTGTACTCATATATTCAGTTATTTAATCATAAGGACTTTTACAATTTATATATTAAATTAATCAAATTACAAAATGATAAAATGCAAATTCCATTGTCACATAGTTAATTTGTACAAAAACCACAATGTCTTTTACAAATAGTGACGCTATGGGTCATAGTTGTCCAACAGTCTTTTGTTGCAATATTGCCTGAGGGTATTGTAGGCACTGCATTTTTTCATGTGAGTCCCTATGATGGTCTCATTTGGAGGCACTACCTTTTTAGTCGAGGAAGTTGTGGGAAACGGTCGTCGGAAGGGAATCGATATTTCGTTAAATTTTATTCGTTTGTTTATCTCCGAGCCCACTCGTTGGATCTCTGTTTTAAAGTACCTTTAGCCTAAAAAGCCCGCAAACCGTTTAACCTTGGCCCAAACTCACTCACCAAGCCAACTCAACACCTGACCCACCAAGACAAGCCCACATGCCCACCACACTTGGCCCACACGCCCAAGCCCACTTAAGACACATCCAAATTAAATAAATACATATTTAACACATGGCAAAATTAAATAAAATTTAAAAATCATATACCAAATTAAAATAAAATAAAACAAATAAAACCTAAATAATTACCTACCAAAAAATAAAAATACTTACACAAATAAAAGAAATCGCATGCCTAATTAAAATAAATCAAATATATTAACTTCCTAATTAACCAAATCTTGTCTCCAATCAATCTCTTGTTTTCCTTGTGTGACACTAAGTGGTCTCCTTCCTATTCAAGCACATGGAAAACCTAGCCTTTGTCTATAAAAGAAACACTTTTCTCACACTCCACATCTCTCTCTCTCTCTCTCTCACATATACACAAAGCAAAAAAGCCCTAGAGTTCACGCCTAATACACACCAACAACAAGAAGCAATTCTTTCATTCTCCCTCACTCTCCATAACCGAAACCGAAACCAAAACACACCCCCATAGCCGAGAATCATCAACCAAAATAGTCTCTTTGTCCTGACCAGAACACCTCCATATAACCCCATTGCCGAGACCAAAACACACCCCTCATACAACCCTTACAACCACCGAATCTCCCTTGAAACAGTTCTCTTCACTGCACGCAAATCACAGCCCCTAAACACCCTATAGAACCGAGAACATCCAGCCCATAAACACCTTGTATTACCGAAAATCACAGCCCCATAAAACAGCCACTGTATTACCGAAAATCACTACCCAAACTACTCACTGTTTGACTGAAAAATTCCCCCTACAGCAGCCACACAACACCGAAAATAAACCCCCCAAACAGCCCTTAAATCACCCAAAACTACATTAAAAATTTGCACTTTAAAACCCTTAAAACAGTAAACAAAAATTGCACTTAAAACCTTCAAAAACACCCAAAACAGTAGCCTAAATTACCTAAAATAGTAACTAAAATACAGCAGTAAAACAACAGCGAAACGGAGTCAAAACAGTAGCTTGAGCAGCGAAACAGTGAGGAAAAATGAAAACCAGTGAACCAGAAAAGTTTCGGTGCTTTAGCCCTTCCGATTACCTTGAAACGCGAGTTCGAGAGCCGACGGAAAAGGTTAGACCTGATGGCACTTTTCACATCTATTTTTATTCATATTTTTAATATTTATTGAATCTTATTTGCATGATTATTGTTAAGTGATGCATGTTGTGGCCCTTGAATAGATAAATAATGCATGTATTGTGAAGTGATGTATGTTGTGCCCTTTGAATAAAACGGAAAATGTGTCGCCTCTTGTGGTATATAGGATGAAAACCCGGACGTAAATTTCATAGCCGATTCCGAATGGACGGTAGTATGATCTGTACTCGAGATACAACTCCACGTACCACTTGAGTAAATGGCGCATATTTTATTTTATGTTGTTTTGATGTGTTTATTATTCGTTATTTAATTTCTGCATGTTATTCGTTTGTGTAATGATGTGATCGAGCGCATGGGCTTAGTAAGTTGGATTAAAGGTCCCCTATTTTGAGGGGTTAAAATCATTTACCATGACGTTTTGCCACGCCGGTTGATGTATATTCGGTTGAATGTAAGATGTGTTCAATCGGGTATACGAAGTCCGATATTGTTGTCTTTATTTTTTATATGCATTATATTATTAGCGCATGGGCTTAGTAAGTTGGATTAAAGGTCCTCTATTTTGAGAGGTTAAAGAACCTTTACCGCGATGCTTTGCCGCGCCGGATGATGTATATTCGGTTGGATGCAAAATGTGTTCAATCGGGTATACGAAGTTCGATATTGTTATCTTTATTTTTATCTGCATTATGATGTGATGTGCATGGGCTTAGTAAATTGGATTAAAGGTCCTCCATTTCGAGGGGTTAAAAAACCTTTACCACGATACTTCACCGCGTCCTTTTATTTCATTATTCGCTTTTCTTTGTATGTCATCTTCTTGCATAATCATGCTTCACGTTGCATTGCGCATGGGCTTAGTAAGTTGGGTTAAAGGTCCTCTATTTCAAGGGATAAAAAGCCTACGGTCTACCTTTACCACGATACTTCACTGCGCCGGACAAAGTGCATTCAATTGAATGTGAGATATGTTCAATCGGACTCTTGAGGTCCTATATAGATGTGGGCACATGTCGCATCTATTTTCTTTCATCACCATTATTTATCTTTCAAATCGCATCATGGCACATTTATTTTAATGTCTAATTACCTCTTTGATTGTCTCTTTACATTATGCACTTAATTGTTGTCTCTCTCATTATGTATGCTTCTTTGTTTATGTTTCTTTTACATTGGTTAATATGATATGTTTATGAGATTACATGCTCGCCGTTATTCCGATTCATTTTTATACATGCTTGTATAATAATTGCTTATTTGCGTTTCTGTATTCATGAATGTTACATGTTTATGATATTAAATGCTCGCCGTTATTCTGATTCATTTTTATGCATGCTTGTATAATTATGGCTTATTTGTGTTTCTGTATTCATGAATGTTACATGTTTATGAGATTAAATGCTCGTCGTTATTCCAATTCATTTTTATGCATGCTTGTATAATTATGGCTTATTTGCGTTTCTGTATTCATGATTGTTACATGTTTATGAAGTTATATGCTTGTCGTATGTCAATTCATCTTTATGCATGCTTGTATAATTATGGCTTATTTGAGTTTCTGTATTCATGAATGTTACATGTTTATGAAGTTATATGCTTGTCGTATGTCAATTCATCTTTATGCATGCTTGTATAATTATGGCTTATTTGCGTTTCTGTATTGATGAATGTTACATGTTTATGAAGTTATATGCTTGTCGTATGTCAATTCATCTTTATGCATGCAAATTTGGACATAGATTATATGCAAATAGGTGGTATGCAAATATGAAAATGTGTTACATGTGATCAGGCTTACTGCGTGAGGGTTGTCCAAGCAATGAATTGTTCACTGTTTGGACAGTTTAAGGGCTGACCGGTTACTGCCCAAGTGGCTGGGTCACTCCGACTCGATGGTTGACCGGTTACCTTTTTTACGTATTAATTTTCAGGAAAATATTTTCCTAAAACTTTTACCTTCTTTTGCAACCTATTATGTTATTACTCGTTAACAAATAATATGTTGAGGTGAAATACGAACTAATTAGAGGTATAAGATGTAGCTAATTCGTTCAGAAAAATTTTAAAATATTTAAGAACTATTTTCGCCTAAAATCGCGCTTTCGTTGCTAAAAACGCTAACACGTATAATATCAAATTTAAGTAAGTATATATATAATATGTTTAATAATCGTGTCAAAATGGTCAAACATGAATATGATATGATTAATAAATGTATCAACAAGACATGATACGTTGACTTGATTAATAAATGATTTTTGACATGATTAAATCATGATTAATAAATGGGTAGTAAATGAGTAATCATGTTGTCTAAGAAAACAGAATTGTGTTGATAGGATTACACGAGTATTATTCATGTTATAAACAAATAAACGGAAACTAAAGTCGTGTTGATATGATTACACGAATATTTTTCATGTTATAAACAAATAAACTGAAAATAAAGTCGTGTTGATATGATTACACGAATATTATTCTTGTTATAAATAGATAAATATATTGAGGAGGTTTAACACGGATATGATAATAATGAAATCATTAATAAACCTATTGACACAATAATTAATCGTGTCAGTTTTTGTCAACTCGGATATGAAAATTTTGTATTGTGTCTATAATGTGTAATCGTGTCGTAATATGATAATTATTATACATATCTATATCATGTACTTATATCGTAACTCATATTACCACCTCTAATCAGATATGTAACATGGTTATTGCACCAGCAGCAGCACCACCTACTTTGGTGCTTTTGCCTCCAAAGTGAACACCCATCAGCAGATTATTGCTGAACTTTATTAATAGCTTATGATTCAAATATCTTGTAGCCGCTACCGTTAGGGGTTAGCTAATAATGTTATGGTTACACTAATTAGAATTAATCAAAGACCACAATCTCTCACTTATACGTTTAAATAATTCAACAAATGTCACTGTATGAGACTAGTTGCTCAACTAGCAGGGGGTGGTTCAAGGATATTTAGTGCCTTGAGTGAATTTTTTTTCCTCCACTGTAGTAATCTAGTAATGCCAATAAAAAATAAAAATTGAATTGTGCATTTAATGTGAATATTATCAAACATGATTTTATTTTTTTTTTATTTTTTAAAATCTTAATTTTATAGGATAATAAAAATAATTGGATTACTAATGATGAGATGGCTTTTCTACGATACAATACGTGACTTGGCCTAATTCACCTTACATTAGAACTGGCCCTTATGGCCTGAACTAGTCGTACTGACCATGGGGCTGGGGCTACTAGATCACGCCAATAATTTTGGTCTCCAAAAAATGTTGCTTCATTATTTGTCAGCTAAAGTGTCCACCTGAATTTAGAAGAAATTGATGTAAGCGATTTAAACAGAAGCTGGCTATTTTAATTCAGGTACAAGCAAGCAAATTCCAATGAAAAAGGTTGGGAGTCAATTACTTCGGTCTAGATCAAAAGATTACTAAAGTCTCACAGGCTGACTTTCATGGAACACAATCTGATCCGTGCAACACTTATTGATGCACTTGTCTAGTAAAATCAACCTAGATTGAGTCTGCGATTACTAGATCATTGTCAAATGTCTACAAATGATAATCTAAAGACAAGATACAAGAGTTAACAAATATCAATATAGCATACAAGCACACAGCGCAAAGAAAGTAAACACACATCAACCAATATATCTAGCCAACGAGAATACGACAATGATAATCAAGTACAAAAGATGTATTTCATTCGATATCCATCCATCGAATGATGAGAGTACACTATTTTGCCCATAGAATGCTGATAGACAAGGTCCTTCCTACAAACTAATATTCTTGCTCTAAGTTAAACTACCAGAGATTTGTGCACGTGAGTCTCAAATTCTCAGGTATAAAACTCTCTACAATCCTACTACTGCATCCACATTCTCTCACTAGACAAAGTAGAGTTTCTTTGGGACAATCACTTTACTAAACTATATATTCTTCTAACACAAACAATCCTTCCATACCGGTAAATTAAACTTAATTCAACTTATAAATGCAAAGCTAACAAGATGTATTGAAGTCAATTTCACAAGTACTAGAGCATATGAAAAGAATAAGAAAGATGAACAATTAATAAGAGTTGAAGTATCATTATTCATATATTTGTGATCATAATAAAATTATCAATAGCCATGTCAAGCATTTAATTTGTCACAAAACATAACTACGTATCTAAACCACATACAAGGTAGCATTTTTGTGCCTCCTCTTTAATTCTCTTTTTTCGCATTAAACCCCGGAGAAAAAGTGGGGGAACAAGAATAACTTCGAATGTCTTTCTACGTTGAATTGGAAGCTTGTTCCCTAATTATAAATGAAGATCCAAAACAATAGACAGGAACACGCCACTGATTTAAAAGGAAGAATGTTGTGGGTGGGATCTTTTTCGTTTCGAAAAAGAATAGGAGCATAAATAAACACAGCTCCAAAATTGGAGGGCTAAAGACAGATGTTTGCCTAATGGAACTGTGGAGTTGCCTAATGGAACTGTGGAGTGTGGATTCTTTCGTGTTTATTCAAAAACAAGGTGTAAAGGCTATAGGAGGTTTTGCTGAAGTCCTAAAGGTTGGTCATGGCTTATTCAAGATAAAAAGGACTGCCATATAAAGATTATATGAACAAAAAGCTGATGAAGGATAGACTGAAATGTGGGAACTATAACAGAGAAATGATGCCTCCTATTTTGATGACTTGCAGGAAAAATAAGTTTTGGTTCATGAATTTGATCAAAAAGAGGAATGAAGAAGTGCCTTTCTTTGTGCTTAACTTGAAGTAAGAGCCTCAGCGCTGCTGCCGTTGTTGCCGACAGCAGTTGAAGGACCAGAACCCTGTCCAGATTGTTGTATGCTTGAATGCGGAACAGGACCGCTCTTTGAAAGAATTAAACCAACTGATCCAGTAGATGTGCTAACTGATGAAGACATCCGGGTTGAAACAGAGTCCTTGATGGATCCTGAAATGAGTTCTGGCCGTAACTCTGAAGATGAGGATGATGGGGCAAGCGTAGCAATTGAAGATCCCACAGGATAGGGTGCGACTGGCATATCAGCTAGCGAAGATGCAGATGGACTGTAGCTTAGGGTTCCCATTGGATGATCAAATCTGCATGCGGGCCCAAACTTGCATACTCCACTTTGTGCATAATGAGTACAAGGTGCTGCACCCTGATTATAAAATAATAGGCAAATCAATCATCTCAGATGCATAACAAGTTTATCTTGGGACATATATGACAAGGATATGCAACACTATAAGAATATAACACGTGTGAAAACAGGGTTACAGAAAAACATATGATAAAGTAATTTTAGAATAGATAACAGAATCTCTGTATGGCCCCCTTACAGAAAATTAGTGAGATCCTGCTCATATTATGTTGTTAACTGAACAGAAAACCTACGATATACATCACGAACGCCAAATCTACATACGACTTAAGGGAGGCTGATCAAAGGGCAAAGGCTGTAAAAAGCATCATAACAATTAAAGGTCCTAGATCCTATCTTCCAGAACTACCAGTAACCCTTGCATCTCCCAAAAGTCTGCATCATAAACTAATCTACAACTAAAACTTTGATTGTTCCACCAAGAAAGTAAATGTGACAAAAAAAAACTTGCATCTCCCACTTTTATAGTGTTTTTGAAAGTTGAAATAATAGGAAAAAGAGAATATGCCATTGTCGAGATAACTCTGCTCAATCGATGATAAAAGATACTTCCATGAGGGACGTGGCAAGATGAAAGTGAACTCTAAATGTGAAGTGGCTATTTACTAGAATTGAGCAAATAAAATGATACCAACAGGATAACCCAACAATCTTTAACGCAGCCACTGAATTTAGACAAACAAGCAGCCAATCCCAAAACAAAAAGTTCCCTGTTAAATCTTAAGTTGGAGCAAAAAAAATGTAAATAACCTTAAATTAAATATTCAAAATAATCAATTGTTTATAAATAATCCATACCAGAATAGAAGCAAATACAGTAAATTATTCCCCCATTTAAAGTTGATGAAAAATAGAAATGACTATTATCTTCATAAACAGACTTGAAAATAACAGATCAACGCATAAAGCAGAACCAGTCCTTTTTCATTTCAACAACAACTCAAACCATGCTTGTGAAAATCACAAAATTGCCTTGCATATCTAGGAAAAAAGCAATTTTTATCACATAATCACTCAAACCAGTTGAATGCAACTATCTAACCTTGTGTTAAAGACACCATCTCAAGCGATTAATAGGAAATGACGCAGACGTTTCTCTCTCAGTTGCAAGTGATAAAATCACGATGAGCAAATTTATCTCTTTTGATAAAAATGTAAAAGAAAATATTGGCAATTGTCAATTCACTGAAACAGGAGATATCACGGCTTTGATTTTAAAAAGACAATGAGATAAGCCCAACTAGAAATAAAAAATATGGATAGTTCCAAAGTAAAACACTGCTTCATCTCTACCACCTAAAGCAGAGGGCTAGACAAAGAGGTTGCAATTTTGTTGGCAATCATCGAGACCAAAATTACAGTGTGCATCTGATTATTATTTCTCAACCCTCTCTCTCTCACGGACCCAAATCTTAACAAGTTGCAGAGCCAGTTTCCAGAATCCCATCATGCAAGACCAAACTGAACAACTTCACATTTTCCTGTACAGCTTCATCTATTTAGAAGAAAGAAAATGTAAAAGTATTGATTTGAAACTCTAGTTGCAAGCTGAAATTTTGGTCCTGCGATGAAAACACAAGAAGTCCACACCACAGAAACAACCATGAAGCATGTTGAAAAGGACAGAATAAAAACTACAAAGAATTAGACACATAAAGGCAAAAGTAATAGCTGCATGTTTTATCTCACACAACAAACAGAAACAAATTCAGGCTGCATGTCTAAAAACAAAGAATACAAGTTCTGTAAAAAGAGCTTCATAGTACCACAAACAAAAGGTCCAAAATATCGAGTTATAAGACATTTCTCACCAACCATATTACAGCATGACAAAGATCAGGAAAAATACAGAATAAAGTTTCTGCACTCACATAAAGCCTGATAATGAAACGGAGTTACAAAAAGAAGCTTACTGGACGCAAAGGAAGACCCAAGGGGCTCAGGGCGACATCTGTTTTCCCTACAATCAATTCTCGAGGATGATGATACCTACACGAGGATCCAAATTTACAATCCCCAGTTTTCATGTAATATTGACATTCCGGCTGCCCAGGTCTCTCCGGAAATGGATGCTCCTTCTGGCTACTTCTTGAAGGGGCAATTGAAGAAGGTATAGGTTGATAAGATCCAGAATAGGCAGGAGCTGAAGCAGAGAGTTGTGTAAACCCATAAGCGGAGCTTGATCCAACAGGGGATTGAGTACCAGCTCCAGCAGAGGCTATCGGATTTACAGTTGCCTGCACCAGGTGGCAGTAACAACTCACGGAAAAACTTAAAATATAACATGGAAAAAAAGTTAAAAGTGAAAGATGTTTTTATCTGCCTACCGCATAAGGACTCCAACCCTGCAAGGGAACCATGCCTGGTGAAACCAGCACAGGACCATAAGGACCTTGCACATATGAGCTATGCAGCAGAGGAGGCCTAGCAAATACTACCCCATATTGTTGAGATGAAGGAAAAGAGGGAGACTGCACCGTAGGATATAATGTGGGTGCTGGTACTGGCGTGGGCATAGCAGCAACTTGAGGTGCAGGAGATGGAGTTGGAGCTTGCACACCAGCTGGCTGTGGATGATGGAATTTACATGTTGCACCGAACTTACATTGGCCCGTTTTCATATAGTAGGAACATTCTTTTTCACCCTGTTGTCGATAACTCCAGGTTTTAAGGAGGATTAATTGCATATATGCTTCATATGATAATAATATACTAGACAGTTTAATAATTTTAACATTTCTGAGAAATATACAAACCAGACGCAGTGGGTAACCATCATAATTTAATGAAACAATGCTAACAGAACTGGCTCCCTGCCTGGGATGGTGGTATTTACACGATGCACCAAATTTACATGTCCCAGTCTTCATATAATACTGCAAATTGAGTAAGAACGACATAAACAATAAAAATGGACCCCCACTACAATAAACTGGCCAACAAAAAGACAAAAAGGATTGCCCAGCGCACGAGGCTTAGAACACTGTAGGCTCTTACCCTTGGCCAACAAAAAGACAGCAGTAATAAAGACCATGATCATGTGAAATGTATACAAGAGTCAGAAAAATACGTAATGCATCACAAGCATGTGGCATGTATTGTACGTTTATGTACAAAGCCACATTAGAATGTAAATGCTCTTTGGCAAATTGTGTTAATTCAACTGATTAGACCAGGACTACATCTATCCGCTGCATAACAAATTAATTTTAAGAAGAGATACTAGAAATGGAAGAATTGAATGAATGTACATTGTCGATGATACCAGGGTCCAATGCCATGATAAAATTACTAAATCAAGTACCTGACAAACCGACTGGCCCACCCGCTCCGGATATTCACCTCCTCCTGCTCTAACAGCTCCCATAACCTAATAAGTATTCAGTCTTTTAACATTAAACAATAGACATCAAATTTCGCAATCATTAATCAGCAAACAACCTGATCAAATCGTATCAACTAAACATTCAATCTCAATTTCAACATCAAATTGCAATAAAACTTCAATAATTGACAAGATCAGAACAAAAACCGTAATCACATTATATCAAAACCCTAAGGATAAGGAAGAAACCAATGAATTACCGAGCCACGATCACGTGGATGATTGAACCGACACCGCGACCCGTACCCGCAGGACCCGGTCTTCAAATAGTGAGTACAATCGGCCTCATCTGGCCGCTCTGGATACGACTCCACACCGACTCCCAATCCTAACTGCCACATAGGCTCTACACGTTTTCCAAAAAATAAAATAAAACAAAATTCAAGATCACATCTAAAAATCACATCCTATTTAAAATTCAATCACCACCGTAGACTCTAAAAACTACTAAATGTGGATATGATTGTAAATAAACTGACCTTCGAGACCCGTTTCGGTTCCCGGAGCGGTCCATTCCTTAGACGGATCGGACTGTGAGCCTTCACTGAGCCGACCGTATCGCTCCATTTCGTACGGACAGTCAGTGGAAAGAGAAAGCTAACCGGCGAGAAATATAAATTATTAAATGTATGTACAATGAGAGTCCCCCGATCGAATGGGATTTTTATTTATTTTTTAAATGTTCGTTCGTGTTTGTGCGTGCGCCTTTTTTCTTCCTCTTTACAAAGACACGAACTGCCTTGTGCTCTGTTTGGCTTTGAGGAGTTTTTGGGGGTTCCCGAATTTTCTCTCTCCTGCTTTCTTTCACTTAACACACTCACGCACTTTCTCTCTCAGCGATCGTTGTTGTTGTTGCTGCTGCTGTTTGTTTGTTTGAACTTTGATGTTTATTTTTAATTTTTATTTATTATTATGATTATTATTTTTTTAAAATTTATGTGCCGGTACATAGTGTTAGTTTATATACGCGCCAAATGGAGGGGAAATTACCGGAAATGGAGTGCGTAGAGTTGATTAATGACGAAAATTTGGTGTTAGATTGACGAAATTGTCCTTTCGTTAAGGCGTTATTACAGAAAAACTAAAGATGGGATTTAAAATTTAAAATTTAAAATTTAATATTTAAAATTTAAAATTAATTAATTTTAATCAAGTTTTGATGACTGTCGCGAGGGGTAAAAAGATGAGCTCAGGTTAGCTCAACGTGGCATCATTAGAGGACCTTCCTGAAAAGTGGTAAAAGTTGCAAAGCGGATAATAATTTAACAAGAAGATAGAGCTTATAATTAATGACTTAAATTTATAGTTTTGTTTTGGCGAATAATGACAATAGAGTTTGTTGGCTCCATTTACTAAAGGTTCAACTTCAACTTAATTGCCGATGTTGGTGTTAATTAATAGCGCTATCTATAATTATACAAACGTGAAAGAGATATAAAAATATTATTCTAGTTGCCATTCCCTTTTTGTTATAAAGTTGATAAGCCTTATTTTAATTATCTATAGATGATAATCAGTTAGAATGAATGAAGTTTTGTCAATTTCTTTCTTATTCTAATCATGATTTGGATAAAAATTTATCATAAATTTTTGAATCAAAATGAAAAATTATTCTAAATATAAGATAAAATGGTTCAAGATTTTTTAAGCAAAATGTTAAGATCTAATGCTGAAAATCTTATCCAATCCAAACTTAATTTTTTATTTTGGATGAAAAATTATTTCAACTTCTATACCAAATAATACGGACTCTTGAATTCCGAAAGAAATTTGAGAATTTTTATCAACAATATTATCGAGTAAGCAAATTGTCATTCATCTTGTTCAATTAATCAAAATGAACAGGGACATTTTTGGGATTGTTCACATTTACTTATTTCTTCTAACTTGGACGAAGAGAGCTTGAGAAAATTGTAAAACGACATGTAATGGCACAACGCTTTTTCATGACATGGTTTTTACATGATTTATGAAAAATATTTGATTTATCTTCTTTTAGAAATTATTTATTTATTTCATGAAAATATTACATACTAATATCTGTGAATTAATTTAGGATAACAACATGGGGTCTTTTGAGAATTACTTATTCATGAATATATTACAAATTAGAGTGTGTAAATTAATTTAGGATAATAACATCGGGTCACTAAGTTTATACATTTCAACAAATAAGGATACTAAATTCATATTTTTATCCAATAGGTGCCTAACCTTTTTTTTCTTTTAGAATATTAATGTTGACGGACGATTTTCGTCCCAGTGGCAGTTTCGGGATAACTCCCCCTAGACAACCTTCTCTCAACCTTGAATTTATTTGTTTATGGGGAGACCAAAGACAAATTTAGTAAAAGGCGAGAAAAATATAAAGGTTGACAAGAGAATTTTAACGTGGTTTGGCGAAGCGAATACAGCCTACGTCCACGGACACAAAATGGTGGAGGTTGTTTTTATTGCCTGAACTAACTTGGCCGACCTATTTTGAGTGAGACCCGAATGAGGCCGAGCAGTTTAAAGAGTTTTATAAGTAGTACTCATTTTCTTTTGTTACAAGATTTGTTATATGAAAATCCAACCCTTACAAATGAGATCTAACTTTCCTTTATATACTAATGAATTACAGCACTGTTCCACACTTTCATGACATTTCCTGCGTGAACTCTTGACTGATTGACGGGCTCTCTGCCCCAAGACTGTCTTCGCCGAAAGAAAACTTGTCTTCTGACGACCTGTCACATCACTCTGTATTATCCTCTGTCACACGCAACATACTGTAGCCAGCCTGTAAAGTGCTCCCAAATAATGGTGTGTGCCAGAGGGGAAGGTCCAAACTACCTCGGTCACACGTCGGTCTTTCAGAGGACAGAAAGATGATCTGTCGAACTGTCCAAACTTTTCTCGTCTTGGCCCAAAATATCCGAGCTCATCCACTTGTTCAGGAGATAAAGAAAAACCAAGCCGAGTTGCTGGTCTACTGTGGTCGGCCTTGGATCTGGTGTTGTCGGTCTTCGAGAATCTATACCAAGCTGCATATTATGGTCGGCCAAATCTCAGAGACTGGGCACGAACACCATCCCTGACCAAGGAATAACCCAAACCCTTAGAACATCTGACCCTCTAAAGGGAGAAAACCCAACTCTGCCCTTCCCGAACTGTTCAACTTCCTTAGTTACAAAAATCAACATCAACATCAGTCCCCTAGTTCTCGGTATCAACGAGTTAACGAGTTGATGCCGGAACTATATAAAAAAGATGGTGATGTGTTGATCGGTTATACGGTGGTCGGCTCTAGGAACCACAAGAAAAACTGCCTCTACTACCAATCAGGTCTTCCCTTTCCATCTTCATGTGCTCGGTCACTAAGGATTCTGATGTTCATCCAAATGATTCTCTGACTTGAAGCAAATTCCCCATTTACCTTTCTGGTAGCCGTCCCAACAGAAAACGAAGCTCCTCTTGTCGTCCAGATCGAAAATGGCATCTCCTCTGCCGAGCCTATACCAGAGATCCTGCCTCCCGGACCAGGTCAAGATAAACATGTTGCCCAATTCCCTCTTATGATGCTTATCTCTGAATGTTTCCTTCCCTGTCTTCCATACTTATCATGATTCCAAATTTTAACTTGCTAACTCGTTCTTCCTAATCTGAATGTGAGAAGAGATCCTGATCTCGACCAATTCGAATCTGGCCATGAGGGGATAGTCTATCATCGAGCCAATAATGATGTACTCGGTGGGACATAACCCGACCCCGAGGTAGAAGAAACACTTGGCTCTGGGGGATTGTCACCTCCCCAGACCAACAAAGACCCAGCCATGGGGGAATGCTCCATCCCCATGCCGATGAAAAGCCTCTCGGTAGGAACACCTGAGTTAGAAGAATAAACTTGGCTTTGGGGCAATGTCACCTCCCTAGACCAAAAAAGATCTGGCCATAGGGGAATGTTCCGTCCCCATGCCGATGAAAAGCCTCTCGGTGGGATGTATCGAGACCCCGAGGTAAAAAAAATACTTGGTTCAGAGGGAATGTCACGTCCCCAGACCAAAGAGGATCCGACCATAGGGGAATCTCCCGTCCCCATGCAGATGAAAAGCCTTTCGGTGGGATGTAACCTGACCCCGAGGTAAAAATAACACTTGGTTCTGGGGGAATGTCACCTCCCCAGAACAATGAGATGGACTCGGTAGGATTCTCCCCAACCCCGAGTTAAAAAGAATATTTGGTTCTAGGGAATGCTACGTCCCCAGACCAACAAAATCATGACATGGGGGAATACTCCGTCCCCATGTCAATGAAAAGCCTCTCGATGGGACGTAATTCGACCACGAGGTAGAATAATAGATAGCCTCAGCGAAATGAATCTAGCCCGAGCATGTGGAACAATACAGACTCGGTGAAACGAATCCAACTCTGAGTTGGTGGAACAATACAGACTTGGCAGAACGATTCAAGCCCCGAGCTGGAGGAACAATACAGACTCGGCGGAACGAATTCAGTCCCGAGCTGGTGAATAATACAGACTCGAGGGAACGAATCTAGCCCCGAGTAGGTGGAACAATACAGATTCAGTAGAACGAATCCAGCCCCGAGCTGGTGGAACATTTGAGACTTACACGGGGGAAGATTTTCAACTTCTGAGGCTCTGCGAATCCTAGTGCGGGCGTCCCCATGCCAGACATCAGCGAAAAATGATAAATGGAACAAGATAAAGTTTAACAAAAGTGGAGGTGACTTAGCACATACTCCATGCAAAAAATAAGAAGAAAAAATAACAACCCGGATGCTCTGAGGCAGCGTCCTACCCGAGGCCTCTAAAACACAATTATGAACCTTACAATTCAGTATCCCGGCTAACCAGCTACGGATACGACGATCCGGGGTGGTCAGGAAAGTCCCAACGGGGGAAGAAGACTCCCCGTGTGTGCCCTCCCTGAGTGGTTCTCAATGGGATTCACCAGCCAACCTGTAGAGGAAGAAACCTCCCTGGTTCCGGTTTACCCGAGACTCATATAATCAAGGGGACCATTCGGCCAAACCCAAGCCAAGTGATCTGATGGTACACAACGGACTCATCAGCCGACTCGCAGGGGAAGAAACCTCTCTGGGTCTGGTTTACCCGGGAGCATGATGGTCATGGAGGCAATTAAGTCATCCTCATGCCATACTCTCCGATAGTCTTCAACTGGATTCAACGGCCGACCTATAGGGGAGAAACGTCCCTGGGCCCGTTTTACCCGAGCTATTCCTCAAAAATATGAGCCATGAGGTAGTAACGCTCTGGTCTCGGGGGTTTGATAATGACACTCGGGAGTGGTGTGCCACGAAGCGTTCACACGTTTCCCACATGGTTCTCATTCCTTGATGCCTTCTTGATCCTCTAAAGTAAAAGGAGCCAGGTCAGAACACTTCCACCCGGGGGTTTGATAATGACACCCAAGATTGGCATGCCACGGGGTTGGTGCCCTTCCTGACCACCTATCACCCCCTCGCTTCGAGCACATCCCAGGAATATTGAACATGTCTTTCGCATCCAATTGATAAACAAGTAAAATGGGCAAGTTTTTTAATTCGAAAAAGAAAATCTTATTCATATTCAATGGACCTACCGCCCTTCTTACAACTCATTGTGGATCATTTTAGGAGAAGATCTTACAAAAATATTCTGGTTCTTTTTTTGCAATCAGATCATCTGATAATTCTACAGCTCAAAAAGGATATCTATTGTCAATCTTCTCTCTCCTTGCGATCCCTTTCCCTTTTTTCCGTTCTGACCAGCTTCCACCCGTTCCCTTTTCCTTTTTATCCAGTCTTTCCCTCATTCTTCCAAACCACTCTGCTGCTGAACTCTCCAACGGCCCATGGTTTTCGCCTTCTACCATCGTATTGCAACGTGAGTTGCTTCTTGTTCTTTCCCCACAGACAGCGCCAACTATTGACAGACGATTTTCGTCCCAGAGGCAGTTTCGAGATAACCCCCCCGAGACAACCTTCCATCAACCTTGAATTTGTTTATTTATGGGGAGACCAAAGGTAAATTTGATAAAAGGCAAGAAAACCACAGATTGACAAGAGAGTTTTAATGTGGTTCGGCGGAGCGAATCCAGCCTATGTCCACTGGCACAAAACGATAAGGGTTGTTTTATTACTAGAACTAACTCGGCCGATCTGTTTAGACAGAGGTCCAAACGATACCGAGCAGTTCAAAGAATTTTACAAGTGGTGTTCTTTGTCTTCATGTTACAAGTTTTGCTATCTGAAAAACTCAACCCTTACAAATGAGATCAAACTTTCCTTTATATACTAATGAATTACAATACTGTTCCACACTTTCATGATGTTTCCCGCGTGAACTCTTGACTGATTGACGGGATCTCTGCCCCAAGACTGTCTTCGCCGAAAGCTAACCTGTCGTCTGATGGCCTGTCACATCACTCTATATTCTCCACTGTCACACGCAACATACTGTAGCCAGCTTGTAAAGTGCTCCCAAGTAGTGGTGTGTGCCAGAGGGGAAGGTCCAAACTACCTGGGTCACACGTCGATCTTCCAGAGGTCAGAAAATGATCTGTCGAACTGTCCAAACTTTTCTCGTCTTGGCCCAAAATATCCGAGCTCATCCGCTTATTCCAGGAGATAAAGAAAAACCAAGCCGAGATTCCGGTCTACTATGGTCGGCCTCGGCTCTGGTGTTGTCGGTCTTCGAGAATTTGTACCAAGCTGCATATTCTGGTCTGCCAAATTTGGGATACTGGGCACGAACACCATCCCTGGCCGAGGAATCTCTGCCAAATTTGGGATACTGGGCACGAACACCATCCCTGGCCGAGGAATAACCCAAAACCTCAGAACATCTGACCCTCTAAAGGGAGACAACCCAACTCTGCCCTTGTCGAACTGTTCAACTTCCTAGTTACAAAAATCACCATCCACATGATATAGTATTTTGTGGCTTAATTTTGAATGAAATCTACTTTATGAAAGTAAGAATTAATGAGAAATTTGAATTTTCTTCAGTAAGTACTTCAAAATCATATATTTATATGTTCAAAATAATACTCGGATAAAATGAGAAATTATCTTTTATTTATAAAAGAAAAAATTATGAACAATTCTAAATTTCAAGGGTTTAATTTACCAATAAAAGATAATTTGTTAACTTTATTATTAAAAATGATATTAATTTTTCTTAAATTTAATATTCATAATTTTAACTAAAATTTAAGAATCCAAATCAACCCCTTTCCCAAGTTAAATAAGGGGATTGGAATTAATTATTGTATATTGAATTTTGTAACACAAGGAGCGATTGCCAAAACGACACCGCAGCAGCGAGTGTGCAAATCATTGAAGTTGGTTAAGGACTATATGAAGCTGGAAACATCATGTGGAGGTCGTTTCAGTCGCATTCCGTTGATGACCCAACGGCTAAGACCAGCTCAAGAAAAAACGAACGGCCAAGATCACTCGCAGGTCAAGCATCTGTACGGTAAGAGATGATAAATTACTTGGGGATTAGGTCAGAAGTGTTTAAATGCAAAATTAGGAAAAAGTAGGAGCAGGTCAAACAAATGACCGGGTGTAGCCAGTTGTGAAAGGGCTTGATGGGAAAGAAGGGTACGGAAACAGCCGGTGAGCAGGTGGAAAGTGGCTTTTTTTATTGATTTGGACAAGTATTGGCCACATGTGTTAGCTTCATAAGATTTGGTTGGTTTTGTATCCCATCGACCAAATGTCGGCGAGGTGATTGGAGATGGGTTTAGGATCTTTTCAAAATTTCGTTTTTTTATTTTATATAGGATTCATATAAAATAATTTGTACATAATCGAATAGATAATTTAATTCATACATATACTATCAGGATACAAAAAGATTATACAAAAAGATTATTGAAGACAAAAAAAATATTTTTCTCCTGTATTGAAATTATTTTTATCTTATAGTAAAATATTTGTTGACTTTTAATTTTTGTATAATTATTAATTTTTTTTTTTTAATTTTTGATAGGGTATCATTACTCTATTATATTATATGAGAAAGTGGATATATCAAATTCATATCAATATTTTATGAATAGTGACGTGAATAATGAATTCTTTTAAAGTAAGGATTAGACAAATTAAAATATATTTTTAGGTAAGTAAAATAAGATTGTGGTCCTTAAGGACATGATCGAATGATTTTCAAGTAGTTATTTTTAATTTGTCACCTGGGTTCGAATATTGATAGTGGTTAGAGCATAAAAATTTGTTGGGATTTTTATGTCCGACAAGCAAATATGTTCGAAACATGATTGATTAATAAATTTGTGATTCTATTTTATTCCATGTATGCATTTTGATTTGCTTTATAAAATTCATGAAAATTCCATGATTATTTATGTAGCTTTAAATTCAACACATTATATATGTAAAAAGTTACATACATATATGCATGGATAAAATTTAAAGAGTAATGATCAAAATTTGTCCATGACTACGATTTGATGTTGGGAATCTTCAAATCCAAAGTCATAAATACAGTTCATTCCATTATGAATGGTATAGTTCTATCCTGACTATACCATGTAGAGACATAAAAATGAATGTATTTTATATAATAAGATTATATTGGACAGGACCCGATAAAATTGAAAAGTTCTAATAATTCCGTTAAATATAGAACATCAATTTTATCATAATGATGGTCATATATGTGATGATCATTATATTTAGCATACTCCTATATCATATTAATTTATTCTTTAATTTACTCGGTATGGCTTTGTATTTATTACATTTCGTAAACCTTGTATTTTGGGAATGAGTTGAATGAATAGCTGGGAATGCTAACCTGATATAATGAAATCCGTTCATAAGATTCTCTTGTTTGTTAGTTCAGGACCTGAATGATTAGCGCGCAAATTCATAAAAGTTATGAATTAATTGTTCACTTGAGAACTAATGGAAGTCAAGGATAAAGATGTAACTGGAGAGGTTGATGGATATTTTATACCTAGCTCCTTTACGAATCTGTTATGTAGGATCATTGCATAGGTAATGACTATATCAATGGATGAATTCTTTGAGTAATTAATTCTATAATTCTGAGAGTGCAATTCTAGGTATTTAGTGGAGTTACTCCAGAATTAATAATTTCGTTTGATTAATAAAAGAGTTTATAATTAATCGACGAAATTATTGGAGCTTAGAATTATAGGTCCATCGGTCCCCTCGTCGTCTTCTATCACTGTTCGAACGATTATAATTGCGAAGAAAAATAATTGTGAATTATATAAAATAATTATGAATTATTTTACACTCTAATTATTCCATAAAACTCTTGTTTGGAAATTATGACAAATGTTGTCATAATATATTTATTAATAGATAATGTATCTATTATTAAATTATGAAAATTAATATTTATTTAATTTGATTAATTAAATTTTAATTTACTGAAATAATATTTTCAAAAGTTGAAAATTTTAAAAAATTGTTTTTTAATGAATTATCTTTGATAATTTATAGGATAAATATTAAAGGATTTTATTTTGATTTTTTGAAAATCAAAATTAATAAAATCCTCAATGGATTTACTTGACAAATTTTTGATAAATCAAAACATTGCAAAAATCGTGAGCTGTGTGTATATACATATATTTTTGACTTATCAAAAATTGATGGGATAAGAATTCCATTTAAAAGTAATTTCGAGACATATGGAATTAAAAAAAAAAAAAACAAATAGTGATTTTGTTTTGAAATTGGATTTTTTGATTGAACCAATTTTTGATTAAAATATCAAAGCAGGAGGAACAACAAAAAGTAGAGAAAAACAACTAACGTGAGGGTGCTGTGAAGAAAAATAAAAACAGTAAGCTTTTTATTTTTCTTGTTTTTGATTTGGTTTTGAGAAAATCAAAAAGAAAATAGCATACAGGATTCGTCTCATGTGCTGAAGATTGTGATTCGAAGAATCGTGATTCAAAGAGATCCAGATCTGCAGGTATATTTCTTACTTGAGTTCTAAATAATTTTATTATTAATATACTAGAAAATACGGATCCGATTATATTGTTCATGTGAAAATTAAATATTTTTCGTCACCCAAACACGATTTTCGCTGCGCATGAATTTTGAAAACCAACAAAATTAACTTTAGACTCTGTCAACCCATTATCTTTTTTTTTTTTCAAAAAAAATAAAAAAAATTAAAATGAGATTGTGACTAAACTCAATGTGACTTAGGAAAATATGATTGTAACTGTGTAATTGAGGTTAATGTGACTGTGATCGAGCTTTATGTGACTTAGTTAAAATGTGACTTATAGAAAGTGTGACTTAGTTAAAATATGACTGTAATTAAGCTCAATATGATTATGACTTCGGGTTAATATACTAAGGTTAATATTATTATGACTGAGATTATTGTGATTTAGATAAAATGTGATTGTATATTATGAGGACATTCACATTTTTTGTGAGCATATTCACATATTTAGGTTGTTTCTTATATGCAACACAATAATTTGGGGACTAATTTTGACCTTAGAGACACATGAATTTGAGAAAGGTTTCTTGATGAAAGTTGTAGAAGTGTATGTAGAATTTTACATATTTTGATTTAGAATTTGAATGAAGGAGATATAAGTATTTAAAAATTACTAATTTGAAAGTCGCACTTTTAATGAAAAGTCACATTTTTTTTTTGAAGAGTCACATTTTCGGGCTATGCAATACAACAAGTTTGAGGCTAATCTCGATTTTTATAAACGTTTGAATACGAGCAAGATTTATTGATGAAAATTTTAGGTATAAATGTTAAGTGAATATAAAATTTTACAAAATGTGATTTAGAGTTCGGATGAAATCGATACGAATATTTGAAAATAGATTGTCGAAATCATTATTTCTTAAAATATAAAGGGTGAATTAGACTTATTATTTTTATTCATCAAAACATATTAATAATATTAGGTTTAAAGTTTATGATTTGTAGATTAATAAATTATATGAAATACTTTATGTTTTGTGAGATAATTTATTTTCAAATGGAGAGTATAAAAAAATACACATCTTTAAAATTCTCATCTTACAAGCCTAAGTGTCTGTTTGGTATGTCTTTTAATAGAAATAAAATAGCTTTTTTAATCCCAAAAGTTATTTTCAAAATTTTTGGTAGTGTTTGGTTACATTATAAGTAGAGCTTTTAGGGATTAAAAAATCTATTTTGTCTATACTAGTAAAAGCTCAAAATTTAGTCTTTTGAAAATAGAACTTAAAAAACTTTTTTAAAGAATTATGTAAAAGAGTGAAGCCATTTATTCTTTAACCAACTTTTCAGTTCTATTGTTAATTCTCAGTTTGACATGTCGTTTGCTGTGAATTGAATTTGACCATTAGATTTGGACACTTGGAAGCATCTCCACCGTTGCAGTTCTCTTGATCTTCATATATATTGTGCTTAGGGTTGACGAAATTAGATTAGAAGAGTCATTTCCTCTCATTTCTTTCTCGGCTACAATCTTTAATCTTCTCTCCTCTGCCTTTGTCACAGCAACAAACTATACCAGAGTCAATGAGTGACACCTAGCTTGTAAATCAGTGAGTGCATGTCTTGATTTTTTTATACTGAATAATCAGAGACTGTAACTGAGTTCTTGAGAAGCAAGGGGGTTATGATGGAATTCTAGGGTTTGCGTTATTGTCCTGTTTTTGGGGGGAAGTTGTAGTGTAAAAGAAAGTGAAAGGAGTCTTGTAAGATCTTATTAATAATATTGCAGTGAGCTCCAAGTTCCTGAAGTTCAACATGGATGTAGTCTGAATCTTTCAGGCGAACCACGATAAAAAATCTTACGTTCTTGATATGCTTGGTTTGTGCGTTGTTTACTTGTTTCTGTAATTAGTTTCTTTTCTCTGAGTTGAAGTTAGTATTGGGCACGAATTGAAAAATTATCAACAGTTGTATCAGAACTCAGCCGTAAATCAGAGAACCGGTAAAGATCAAGGTTCTGGGTAACGAAATGTTGGCAATCAAACTTGAAGTCGGTATCTTTGACGGCAAATGAGACTTTACTACTTGGAAAAAGAAAATGAGAGTACTGCTTTCCCACTACAAGGTGACTTGGCACTGGAACCAGACCCTGAAAAATAGCCAAAGATTGAAGATAATATGAAGTTCAAAATCTTGGAAGAGGCCTACAACCTGATCGTCCTCCATTTAGGAGATTCGGTCATCAGAAAAGTTGATGGAATGGACACTGCCATTTAGCTATGGGGTAAACTCGAATCCCTATATTCTGTTATTTTTGCTCCAAATTTAGTTTTCTTGAAATGAAATTTGTTTAATTATAAAATGGACACAAATAAGTCTATAAATGATAACCTAGATGAATTCACAAAAATGACTCAAATCCTTAAAGGAACTGACCAAGCTTTAGGAGATTCCAGTGAAGCAATATTTTATTAAACTCACTACCTGAAGAATATAGTGTCGTAAAGAACTCATTACAGTACACTAGTGTTGTCCCTAGACTAGAGTTGGTAATATCTGGTATAAGGGCTAGAGAGTTAGAACTTAGAGTTAGTAGGAGAGGTAGGATGAACCTCTTCGTAAAAGGAAAAAAACGGCAGGAAAGAAAATGGGCAGAATCATAATCCCTCAAATAACCAAGAATCTAAAGGGAAGAAAAAGAATAAACAGAATAAGAAAAAAAAACAGTGGAAAGAAGTGATATCACTGTGGGAAGGAGGAACACCTTAAAAAGAATTGCTATAAATTCCTTAGGGAACAGAAAAGTAAAGGCAGTGCTACTGTGGCTGCCGAAAAGGGGTCAATTTGCCTATTTGAGGCATTGGCCGTATCTAGTGATCATATTAGCAGAGAGTGGATACTAGACTCAGGGTGCTCCTTCCACATGAGTCCATGTAGGGACTGGTTTATCAACTTTAGAAATTCAGAACAAGGGACAATGTATATGGAAATGATAACACATGTAGGATACATGGAGTAGGGGATATCACACCCAAACTCCATGATGGAAAAATTAGGATCTTAACTGATGTAAGATATGTACATGAATTAAAACGAAACTTAATATCTCTAGGAACTCTAGATGAATTAGGTTTCACATATAAGGCCCACCAAGGAAATATGTACATATTAAAGGGTAAGACATTAATCCTAAATGGGGGGTAAACATGAAGACTTATTGGACTATGAGGCAATGACCTTTAAGGAACAGCTGCCGGCTCAGTTTAAGATGCCCGACATAGCCAAATTCAACGGGAATGGGGATCCGAGGGTCCATCTCTGACAGTATGTTTCGGTTATTAGTTCAGTGGGCCTGTCACAGTGCCAAGTTCATAAGATGTTTGGGATGTCGCTCGAGGGGGCACCCGTAGTGTGGTACCATAGCCTGAAAGAAGGTTAAGGAAGATTGGAGGGAACTGGCAGACGCCTTTCTGAAACAGTATGTTACAGACTTGGAGATTGACTTGTCGCTCCGTGACTTGGAGAATACCAAGCAGAAGCCGGAAGAGAACTTCAAGGAGTACGTAGATCGCTGGAAAAGCCAGCTTCTGAAGATGCAGACTCGGCCCTCGGAGAAGGACCAAATAAAAATGATCATCAAGGGCACCAAGCCCTCTATTTATGGTAAGCTGAGGAGGATGACCTCCATGATTGCGGATTTCCGAAAGTTGAGAGAGACTGTTATGGATATTGAAGAAGAGGAGGCTGAAAACAGAAAGTTTTATGGCCAGAATAGAAGGACTTTTGGGGGGGCCTTCTGAGACTAAGCCCGCTACTTCCGAGGTCGCTACCGTCAGGAACAGGCAATTCTCCAATCTTGGTAGACCTTTGTCAAAGGTATTTGAAAAGCTGAAGGTGTAAGGACTTCTAAAACCTCTGGAACCTAGGCCATTTCAGAACCCTATGCCACCGTACCTCAACCTAAACCAGTACTGTTACTTCCATCAAGAAAAAAACCATGACATCGATAACTGTACCCGCCTTAGGCATGAAGTCAAAAACCTCATTGACTCCCATAAAATACCCGACCCAGGAAAAGAACAACCCAAAACAAAAAGAAACCCTTCTACCAAACTACCACTCTGTTCCCCCACCCACCTACATGATCAACTCTGGCCTGCCCGAAATCTTTGTCCTCCAAACTCTCAACCGCCCAGCTTCTTTCATGGGGATAAGGAACGACGGTAGTGGAGAACCATAGGCCAAGGAAGAAGGCAATGCTGTGAATCATGAAGATGTTCCTCCTAGTTTATTTGATCCTATATTTTTAATAAAGACATTGATTTTGTCTACTTGGTCTAACCTTTTCTTAATGATAATAAAGACGTTCATTTCGTTTACTTGCCAGAGTCTCTTCCTTTTAACCTACAACATGAGTATATTTGATAAGAGCATTCAACCTTGGTACTATGATAATCGGTGATGTTTAGAATCCGGGGAATTCTTGGAAGCAGAAAAGATAGGACAGCCATTCAGAAATTGGGAAATAAGGCAGTGAGACGGTTAGATTTAGAAGAGAATGAGTTCACCGAGCCGATCAACGTAGACAGACTGAAATAGTACTTTGCTTGAGGAAGGGAAGACCGAGCAGTCACCAAGAGAATTGGTGGAAGATCTAACCCAACAGAATAGGAAATTCATTTATGCATGCATGCATACACGTAACGTACTTGCATTCCTTTCGTGTTTTATTTTATTTTGTATTCACATATTTTCAAAGAAGAGAAAGCGGTAAAGACAAGCCAATCAGAACCAGGAACAGTACAGTATCAGATTTGGATAGGTATCCCAGGGCGAGACCCACATCAGTTTGGGGGCAAGGCTCCCCTCAGTATCAGTTGAGGGTGAGGCCCACATCAGTATCAGTTTTGGGGCGAGGCCCACGTCAGTATCAGTTTTAGGGCGAGGTCCACATCAGTATCAGTCTGGAGGCGAGGCCCACATCAATCTGGGGGCGAGGCCCACAATAATCTGGGGGCGAGGCCCACATCAGTATCAGTTTGGAGGCGAGGCCCACATCCGTATCAGTTTGGGGGCGAGGCCCATATCAGTATCAGTTTTAAGGCGATGCCCATATCAGTATCAGTTTTGGGGCGAGGCCCACAACAGTTTGAAGTCGAGGACCCACTACATTAGTAACAGTTTAGGGAACAAGGCCCAGGGAATAAAGCCTTCATTTTAGTACAGTTCGGGAACAAATCCCACAGTCAATACAGCCCAGGGAATAAAGCCCACATGCAATACAGTTCGGGAATAAAGCCCACATTCCACACAGTTCGGGAATAAGGCCCACAGTCAACATAATTCGGGAACAAGGCCCATGGAATAAAGCCTTCATTCGGTACAGTCATGGAACAAAGCCCACATGCAATATATTTCGGGAATAAAGCCCACAGTCAACACAGTCAAGGAAATAAAGCCCTATCTTAACATAGTTTGGGAACAAAGCCTAGGGGAATAAAGTCCTATCTTAACACAGTTTGGGAACAAGGCCCAAAGAAATACAGCTCTATCTTAACACAGTTCGGAAATAAGCCCAGGGAATAAAGCCCTATATTCATACAGTTTGGGAAAAAAGCGTAGAGGAATAAAGCCTAGAGGAATAAAGCCCACTTTCAACACAGTTCGGGAACAAAGCCGAGAGGAATAAAGCCCTATCTTTACACAGTTCGAGAACAAAGCCCAGAGGAATAAAGCCCACTTTCAAAACAGCTCGGGACTAAAGCCCAGGGGAATAAAGCCCTCTCTCAACACAGTTCGGGAGCAAAGCCCAAAGGTCAAAGCATCTCAGGATAACAAGTAAGTTAAGCAACAGCTGCCGAGCCAGGTAAGTAAAAATGCATTGCATAAACTTTGATAGGATTGTCATTGTCACACACTGCACAAGTCCCATCAAAGTGGGGGCGAATGTAGGCACTACATTTTTACACATAAGTCCCTATGATGAGTCTCATTTAAAGGCACTACCTTTTATGTCGCGGAAGTCGCGGGAAACAGACGTCGGAAGGGAAAAGTCAGAAATCGGCATTTTGTTGGATTTTATTCTTATGTTTATGCTTCGGGTTTTGCTTGTTGGACTTTCGTTTTAAAACACACCCTTAGCTCACACATCACTAAGACACACACCAAGCCCATCTCACCCAAGCCCAATTCAAAAATAATTAAAACATTTAAAATACATGTCACAAATTAAATTAAATTAAATTAAAACACAAATTAAATTAAAATCAATTAAATTGAAATTAAATCCAATTAAAATCTAATTAAATTAAATACCTAAATTAAATAAATCACTCACCTAATTTAAATATATTCCCTCACCAAAATAAAATTATCCTTTCATTTTTCTAAGCTAATTAAATCCCTCCCATATTTAATTGATTTATTTCCTTTTAAAAACCCATGCACAATCACAAACCCTAAAGACCACTATAAAAATAACACAAAAGCCACAAAACCCTAGCTCAGACTCACGGCAACAACAAAAAAACACAAACAGAAAAAGAACCCTACACGCCATTCGTCTCTCTCAAACATAAATAATGGACACACATACGCTCTCTCAATGAAACGCACAAAAATCCACACAGCACACACTCAACTTCACAGCCCCACCTCACCTTCTAAGCTCACAAACACACGACACTCAACACCCTCACTCACTGCCCTTATTCACACAACAAAGAAGCCCCCTCCATTCACCCCTAACTCGGCAAAAGAAACAAAAAAAACCCTAGAGGCCCTCTCCTCACGCAGACCTTCATCTCTCTCACTCGGCAATAACAAAACTCCCCTAACTCGGCCAAACAAACAGAAACCCTAGCATCCACTCTCGGCTCTCTCTTCCACCTTCGTAGCACTGACTCACACATCTCAGACAACTCACAGGCCACACATGAACAAGCAAAGAAAATAACCTTTCACGGACTGGAATAAACCCTCACGCCAAGCAACAACCCTTCACAACTCATGCATGTGCCTATTCAACATCTATGCACTCACGTCCACGCACTGATTAACCCTAAAAAACACAACTCACGCATACGAGAGACACACACGCCCTTCACAGATCAACCACACAACTGCCTTACATAACCAAATAACCCTTCGTCAGTCGTGAACCCTCCACGAACTAAACCCAGCCTGCCTTCATGCAAACCAGCCCCATTAGCCCCCTGCAAACTGCCCAGTTATACACACCTTAATCACGCACAAACTGCCCAAATTACACCTTAAAACTGTCCCGAAATCCTTCCAAAACTGCCCAGTAAAATTGCCCTAAAACTGCCTAAAACAATCCCGAACTGCACCTAAAAATTATCCCGAAACCCTTCCAAAACTGCCCAGTAAAACTGTCCAAAACTGCACGCCCAAACTGCCCAAAATAGTTCAGAATTCACCACGAAACAGTGAGGAAAACTGCAATCCAAAACAGTGGCAAACTAGAAAAATAACGGAGCAACGACCCTTCCGACGGCCGTGTAACGCGCTTTTGAGAGACGACAAAAGAGGTTAGACCTGAGGGCACTTTTCGTATTTATTTTCATTCATCTTTTAATTGTTTTATTTATTTTTTCGTATGAAAGTCGTTTGTGGATGTATGTTGTGGCTTTGAATGGATGGAAAAATATGTCGTCTCTTGTGGTATATAGGATGGAAACCCAGATGTAAATTCCATAGCCGAATCCGAATGGACGGTAGTGCGGTCTGTACTTGGGAGACAACCCCACGTACCACTTGAGAAAACATCGTATATTTTGCTTTATTTTGTCTTGTGTATTTATTATCCATATTTTATATTCCGCCATTTAATTTCCGTATGTCATTTTCTTGTGTAATGATGATATAGTGCGCATGGGCTTAGTATATTGGTCTAAAGGTCCTCTATTTGAGAGAAGAAAAGTTTAAAAGACTACCTTTATGACAGTACTTTGCCGGGCCGGACGAAGTATGTTCGATTAAATGCGAGATACGTTTAATCGAGCATGCGAAGTCCCATATCATTGTCTTATTTATTTTATATGCATTGTGATGTGATGCGCATGAGCTTAGTATGTTGGTCTAAAGGTTCTCTATTTGAGAGAAGAAAAGTCTAAAAGACTACCCTTACGACAATACTTTGCCGCGCCTTTTAATATTCCACCATTTATTTTGTGTATGTCATTTGCTTGTGTAAATGATATAGTGTGCATGAGCTTAGTATGTTGGTCTAAAGGTCCTCTATTAGAAGAAAAGTCTAAAAGACTTCCTTTACGACAGTACTTTACCGCGCCGGACGAAGTATGTTCGATTGAATGTGAGATATGTTCAATTGGGCATGCGAAGTCCCATATCCTTGTCTTGTTTATTTTTATGCATTGTAATGTCATGCACATGGGCTTATCAAGTTAGATTAAAGGTCCTCCATTTCGAGGGATCAAAAGCCTGATGGCTACCTTTACCATGACGTTTTGTCGCGCCTTTTATTATTCCGTTATTTGCTTGCTATATGCCATCTCATTGTTTAATCATGCATCATAACGTAACGTGCATGGGCTTATTACGTTGGTCTAAAGGTTTTCTATTTGAGGGAAGAAAAGCCTAAAACGCTACCTTTACCATGATACTTTGCCGCACCATTTATTATTCCGTTATTTACGTTTCTGTATCGCATCACTGCATGTTTATTTCAATGTATAATTGCCACTTGAACCATATCTTTGTATTTTGCATCTAATTGCTTCTCTTCATTATGCATGCTTGAGTAATTGTTATTTACTTGCGTTTCCGTATCCATGAATATAATTCGTTTATGAAATCGCATGTTTACCGTTATTTCGTTTTACTTTTATGCATGCTTATGTAATTATCATTTACTTATGTTTCCATATCCATGAATATAATGTGCTTATGAAACTGCATGTTTACCGTTATTCCGTTTTACTTTTATGCATGCTTGTGTAATTGTTATTTACTTGCGTTTCCGTATCCATGAATATAATGTGCTTATGAAATTGTATGTTTGCCGTTATAATGACTTACCTTCCAAGCATGCAAACTTAGACATTGGATTTATTTTACCCTTGAGCATATATGTTGCGTAGATTCAGTTAATTCATTGCACAAATCATATCATTATAAGCGGCATAAGTAAAGGACCATTTCGAACCCAACGGTTTGAGGTATTCCCTTGTGAGGGGTGAGTGCGGCCTTAAATCACATTTTCCCGATTCACACCGGGTGGCGACTCCATGTTATTTCTCCGGTTTAGTTCCCTCGTGGGCTATTCCGTACTCCCAACCGGGCCGTAAGCTCGGAACAGCGTCGTCCACATCTGTGTCCCACAAGTGGGCTATAATATTTTTTTTATGATTAATCTAAATCATCAGGGACTTTTGTCTCTATTCTCTTACATAATTAAGATGGTTAATGACTTAGTTGCTAAGTCAAAATATATAATCTACATAAAATATCTAAATTTTAGGATATTATCCTGTAGAGAGAATATTTTCTTATGTAGTAAAGATTAACATGAATTTATTTATGTCTCGAGATACTTGACTGCCATTAAGGTAACCATATTAGGCATTTTTTATCCTTTAATGACATCTCTTGGCTTTAATGTCCTTTAAAGGTAAAATTTCAAACACTATTGGCTTGTCATTCATTTACAACTGTTGTAAAGGTTTGAAAGACAAATTAGAAAGCTAAAGAAATGAGAGACAAATAGTTGTATGTGGAGAATATCGATTCTCATGTAACGATAACTATGAGTATTAGATATTATACCTCTCATTTATTTTTTTAAAATTATTGTTGAATGATTATTTTGATATATAATATCAGGACTTGTAACACAAACATTATCTTTCTCAGCCTATCAGAAAAGATTATTGGGTACACATTTGGAATGGTTCCTTATGTCTACACAGTAATGATAATGTTTTGGTAGTTATTTATTCCGATAAATAATTGTTACATATTTAATATAACTATTAGTGTCATTTATGTAGAGATAAATATTAAGCAAATATTTGGTAATGTAAATAACTTAGAGTAATATTTTATGAGATTTTTTAATTTAAGCATTAGATGCTTATCCCTATAATGGATGGTCTGATATGAGATCACATCACATATCCTTATTCATTTAATGAATATTGTATTCAAGGATTGTAATCAAACCTTATTTAACCGGTGATTATCATCTGACTATAGATTTATTGAACTAATACATTTGATGCATGTAGTTTAAGTAGTATTCGTTAATTTGTAACTTATTGATGAGTTATCATCACTTAAGTTACATATTTGTAAAGAAACATAAACTAAATTCATTGAATATTTTAAGGAAATTTCAATCTGTTCCGATGCAACATGGATTGAATACTTTAACTGGATTAAACATATTCGATCTAAAGTTTGGAAACTTACTATAAAATTCATCGCTAGCCTTTGACATGTTCAAAGATGTTTGATATGATCAAATGGATGAATTTATGGGCAATTAATACTAATATTATTTAATAAAAAAATTAGTTTTGTACATATTATAATTCTTCTATAATTCTATTAGTAATGGAATATTCAAAAGTGAGGAGTCGAATATTATTTGATACAATTCGATTTATATTGAGTATTATTAAATTATTTCGATACTCCTGAGGTTATGCTCCAAGACATTAATTCATTTTTTTTATATTGGTTCCATTGTTTCTATAATTACATATATAATATATATAGGTAGCATATTAATATTTGAAGGTTTGGGATTTGGGATTTCCATTTGTATACCGATTATACAATTGGAACTACTTGTATATATGATGTACAAATAAAGTTTGTAAATTATCATATTGATAGAAAAATTTTTCTACGATCCCAAGTGACGAAATTGTTTCCTTACTTGGTATGTCACATTTGATATTGATGATTGCAGAAAAGACTTGATTTATTGAAATAAATTATAAGAATGATAAACTGTAAATGGAACCGCATAATTAATTACATAAAGAGACCCTTAGACATATTCCATATAAGTCTAGTAGGATATCAGAACCATTTGTAAAGTATTTGATACTTAATGGTTCCAATATTTTCTCATTGAAGAAAATTATACTATAACTTATATAGCAAATGATAATGATTTCGATATATAGCATATAGCTATAAATCTAGGATTATTCTCAACTTACTACAACCAAGTTTTGAATAAAGTTGAGCTTCTCGTATGAATTGTTCATAATATGTAAAATAATTTATACAATGGAAGCGATGCAAGCTAATATAGGATTGACATTTATAGTCTGAGTATGTGTGAGAAATATTACTCAAGAATCTATAATAGATTTTGAGAAAATTTTTCTCTAGTTATACTAATAGAACAATCATGATTTTGTTGGTTATTGCTTTATACTAGATTATGTATTTTAGCTAAAGAATCGAAAATGGTGTTCCTAAATGGATTTTATCGTTATAGAGAACTATTGTGGAACAGCTCTTGAGTTTATGTTTGAGTGAAATCACATTTTGGTATATCAGCTTATGAAGTCTATTTATAGACTCAGATAAGTTTTCGAGAAGTATAGTCTATATTTTTGATCACGTAATTAGATTATCTAATTCTATTGAAATGTAGAGAATACACACGTGTTAGTAAGTTCAGTGGGAGCATATAATTATCTCTAGTGTTATATCTTAACAACATAATCATTATTAATATAACATCCCACCTAATATTAGGATGCTAATGGCAGGAGACATGAAAACCCATCTCCATAAGCCTCTGATGCTACTACAATTTCAGCATGACTTCTGCTAAAAATCATGAAACTCATATGTAAAAGTCATCCACAGACTTCAATATATTGGGCTACGCACTAAGCAAAAAATCATCTCATATCAAAGGAAACATTCAATTACATATAAAGACCTACTTAGTCTATATAAAACATAAGACATTCTCTAACAACAGATATATCACAGTGCAGTCACTGACTCTAGACCATGCAATTGGCTTCTCAACCATTCTCAGATACGAACTTTGTAAAATCCCACATAATGCTAGGATACTACCGACATGAGACAGGAAAACCAATCTCCATAAGCCTCTGATGCTACTAAAATTTCAGCTTGACCTATGCTAAAAATCATGAATCCTGGATCAAAGTCCCGCACCTCGAGGTGTCCTGATATTACATTCAAAACAATCAGTCTCAACTTATATTCTAAAAGGCCTCCGACCTGAAAAATCTCAACTCATATGTAAATAAGCCTTCGGTCTGACAAATCTAAAATTATATGCAAATAGGCCTTAGGCATGATATTAGATAAATAACTACAGACAACTACGTACTTAACACGATTAAAATTACATATACGATATAAATAAATAAAACTAAGGTTGTGGGAGCCCATAACATATCTCAAAATAATAAAAAGACTCAAGACCAACTTGACTGCATCGGGATGATCCGCTGTCTTCAAGACGCCTCTAGAATCTTCTAACTCTTTAAGTCCAATATGAGCCTGGAAAACTAGAAAACTATTAAGGTGTGAGCTATAAAGCACAGTAAGTAACTCATGTCTTATGTAAATCATCAAGTAATAATAAGAACTTAAATAGAAATTAGATATATGTAAATATACACAAACTTATAAATCTCATCTTTATCTGATGAATGCTTACATATATTATACATTGATAACTCACTCACTGCACTTAATGCAACATTGTAGTAAACTTATCTTCTCGATTCCACACTAAACTACACATATATTGAATTCTGGCATCTCTCATACACAAACCTGGAAGTCCTCAACCACATACATATATACTTTTTTCTCGCACTGTAGCTATACTTTACATATTAGCAATATCAAATTTATCATAACCGAAATTAACTTATTATCTACAAAACCACCCAAACTCACGGCTAAAGCCATCCCAAACCCGTGGTAGTTTAGTCATATTAAACTATGACTAATTACTTCATATGGGTTACGTGAGCTAAAAACGCAAGCATTAGCTAACTGTGAGCTGTTGTATGTTTACTGAAACAATTAGCTGAAACCTCAGACCTCTATACAACATAAGATATCAACACTGGATTAATCCATTGGAATCATCAAACTGCATTCTCAATGTAGTAAACACTTAACACTCATCCCTTACATTAATTTCACGAATCGACCATATATCTTAACATACAATTTATACATAGTAAATACCTATAACATACTACCATCTCACTCGTCAAATCTGAACTAGACATAACTGAACTTTCAAGTCAAGGGGAAATATCTTCACCAAATAAGGAAAATAATTGTACAGGGTCTAAATTCTGAAATTACACTATAATATAATAAGAACTACATCTATCCCTGTAGGGCAAGTTATATGCAAAAACTAGAATTTCTATATCTAAGAATCGTAAAACTTTAATAGAAACTCTGAACACTATATAGATTTCTAAAACAAGAAATCTCATATGTTAGAAAATATCCAAGCTAGCTAGAAGTAAAACCTATTTCAAATCTTATGATGGTATACATGATCAAGTAGTGTCAAAATCATATACATAAAATTCCACTTTAGTACTCTGTTGGAAATCAATCTTTTATAAAAGTAACAGTTATGCAAAAGGATTATCTTGAAAATCTTCATAGTTGGAAATCATATAAAACCTTCTAAAAATTATTTTATCTGAAAACTTTAAAAGACATTGTAATAACTTGGTGATTAGGGGAGTGACATATCACCTTACCCTCAAGAACCTATATGAAATCCTCAGTAAAATTAGATGTTTATGGGCGTTATATATCGTCGTCCCCCTAAACATCTAACTAGTGCCGTGGGGTGTTATGTATCGCTGTCCCCCATGACCTTGAGGCTGAGATCTAGGGGTGTTACATATCGTTGTCCCCTTAGTCCCGAATCTGGATCTGAACTCGAGTCTAGGGTGTTACGTATCATCGTCCCCTAGCCTCGAATATGTATCTCAATCCTCTGTAAAATATGATGTTTAGGGGCAGTACGTATCCCGTCCCCCTAACCACCTAACTAGATTCATGGGGCATTATATATTACCGTCCCCAATAGCACTAAAGCTGAGATCTATAGGCGTGACATATCTTCATCCCCCTAGTCCCAAATCTATATCTGTCCATATCATTGAAACTAGGATCCAGGGACATTATGTATCACCGTCCCTCTAGTATTGGATCTGTATCTGACCATGTGCATTATGTCTCTATTTGAGTATTCAAAATACATATGCATTACCATAGTAACCAAATGAACATGTAATTCATACGATACAATACGATGTGATGTAATTCAATGATCTATATACACATATGTATAGTCATCCATAATTATTCATAAGCTGGTGACATCTCAATATGCATATAAAGTGGGCATGTGCCCTATTTCAACAAACACATCCATATGAAAAGTTCTCACATGTGTCTTCAAACAAATCAACACATTTCATACAACTGGACCCATGCTCAGATCAAAACTGTTCCAGCCCAAAAATCAAGCTGTAGTCTGGAAAACTTCATTAAAAATCTTTTACATCTTGAGTACTGCAGCATGTTTTACTTGAAGATATGCTTATATTTGAAAATGAAATGACAAGTTATACTAAACTTCTCATGCTGAAACTAGCTTATTAAAACTTAACAGAACAATATATTAAACAAAATCAATGAAACATAATGTCATCACCAAATAATTATCAGACGCATCATTGAGAAACATATCTCCGGTGTGGAGTTTGACTGCATAAGTTATTGGCTATATTCCTTAAAAAACTAGTCACAGAAACATCAGCTATGTTTATTTCTAATCCTCTTTACCGGAATACGCGTCACTGTGACATCAAAGACTCACATTAAAGCTAGTACATCTATAACTAGAAGTCAAGTGTTGATTTCATATTTGTTCCTCTTATAGCTTGCTATCTACAAACCCAGCACTATGCATACCTTCAGACAATCTGTTTCTATACGTGCTCTTTACGAATCTTACTGTCTATACCTCTCAAAACTCTCATTTCATGATTTCTAAAACTCCATAACAACAATTAATTATTTTTCTAAGCTTTCAATCTATACATATATCTAAACACAAAATCAGTCATCGTACCTTGTCTACCTATGATGAGTTCATAGTAAGGTACTTATTTGGGTCCATGGTATCATTTATCTTTCCCCATGTATGATATAAAATATGGACGGTTAAGGTCGTTAATCATGGAAAACTTACTGAAAGCATAAACTCCCCAACTTTCCAGGAAAATTCAAATAAATTCGTTTTCAAGGATTTCAATTTCATTATAATTAAGCTATATCCTTAATTACGCTCGTCAAAGCATAAATGCGAGTGAAACTCAATTTTATTGGAAACTTGCTTTACTTATCGGATCGGTCAAGCTCGCTTTACTTATCCTTAATTACGCTTGTCAAAGCATAAGGAAGATTTAAAAATATTAGCCTAAGTAAAAGAAGTGTTTAGAATAGATTTAGAAGTTCTTTACAACATTTCAACAAGGAGAAGTCAATATTAGATCTTCAGATCAAGCTTGCTAGCATTAGAATCAAGATTGGATCTTAAAGTCAAGCGTGCTAACTTTAGAAGTTCTTAACAATATTTCAACAAGAATTAGAAGATTGGATCTTAGAATTAAGCTTACTAGGTAAGTTTGATATTCTCCAAAACTATGTTTTCATTAGTGAGTTGTTTTCATTAATGAAGCATATAGAATAAATACATACATATATATATATATATTATATATATATATATATATATATATATATATATATATATATATATACATATATGTTTGTTATATAATTTGTGTTGATGTTGTTTTTTTGTTAAAATTAGTTTTTAGGTGTATTGAAGTGTTTGGAGAAATTATAAGTGTTTTGAATTTGATTCAAGGAAAATTTACTCTCTGCCAATATTTTACACGGGGCAGCGTCTCGACTTAGAATTCTAGCATCGCGACACTCATTACTTAGAGCTGCGACCTTCGTGAAGCTCACACTTGCGCATCACGATGTCGATCATTCACAAATTGGGCGTTGCGACTCCCAAGTCTGCTCATTGTAACACGCTGAGGGCTATTGTCATGAGCGTTAAAACTTCATTTTCTCCGTTCTAGAGTTTTCGGACTCCAATTCGGCCCCGATTTTTCCTACGGACTCGTAATGGTATATATTATTCCATAAAATAATTTACAAATGCACCTATGCTTGATATCCATAGGTTAGACTCACTTTTCATGTGCGGGGTACCGATTCGACCCTATGGGTCCTACAATCGCCCCAACAAAATGATATTAGAGCAGTATATGTTGTATGTTTGACATGTATTTGAATCCATGCCTATGTAATTTTAATTTAATTATGCAAAGTCAAATTGGATATGCATTGCATGTTTTAAATTAAAATTTTTATTTTTACCCAAGCATGTGACTTGATTGTTACAAATCTCTCGTGATTAGCTGACTATTTCATTTTAAGTACTTATATTAATAATGTTGGAGTATTATTGGATGATTTTTCTTGTCAATACGAAGATGAATGAGTTCTTATTACTTATGTCAATAACGTCATTATTGTGAGGGTATAAGTGATCAGAACTTAGATTACTCCGGTAAAACATTAGATGTAGTGTGATGAGTTGATGTAGTCACCCAATACCGTCATTATTGTGAGGGTGTACTTACGAAGCTCATTAGTGCATATTGACAAGTATACACCGCGAACATGTCTTAATCTAATACCATCATTATTATGAAGATAAGAAATGGTCGAGGACTAAAATTAGGTGTCACATAGATGTGATTAACTTTTGAGGTCTACCTAATGAGTTTATGAAGGCCAAGACCGTCATTATTGTGAGGGTGGAGTAAATATCATGAGATCCACTTCCCGTTATGAAATTTGATTACCAAATTTTTATTTTTCTTGTTAAGGGAGATTACGAAATTATGTAAAGTGGTGGGAGGGAACTAATAGATTTAAAATACATAATCGTATTAGTGTTTTAATAATGAAATGAAAATATTCTGCTAGTGCTTAACTGTTGTCTTGTAGAAGGCTGCCACAAGTCCATTAGCGCTGGTTTTAGATTCCAATAAACTTAAAAGAGCCTCACACTACTTAGAGTATGAGATGAACATCCACCTTGTATTGGAGTCAAAACGATTGAGATATATTAGCTTTGTGATGCATTCGATCCAAGTCATATATGAAGAACTTAATAACATATTACGCATGACAGAGCATGATTTGAAGAAAGGAAATCCAACTTTATACCTCCATCGTGGAGCAAGCTGTTCAAAGACTTATAGGAAGTCTAAGATTAAAGTGGTAAATAAGAAGAAAGAATCCAAGAAACAAACTGCAAGACCGCGTGTAGCTCGTGATACATATCTACATTGCCAAAATTCTGGACACTGGAAATGTGATTGTCTAGAGCTGAAAGGAAAAGTAATAACCTCAGGTAAGCTTTGTATTTTGCCTATTATTGACATCTCTTTAGCCTTAGATGCAAATAGTGGTTGGGTGTTAGACATTGGTAGTCCCACTCATATTTGCAACTCTATACAAGCCATGGGAGTTAAAAGAATGCTGAATAAATGGGAGATCCAACTTAGAGTTGCCAATAGTGAGACATTGGATGTCAATACCATGGGAATAATTATTCAAAATCTCTCTAGTAGATGTAAATTAATTTTACATGACTGTTATTATGTTCTCTCTCTTATCAGACAGATAATATCGTTACAGATATTGGATCAAGAGTGATATAAAATAAACATTAAAGATAGTGGTTTATATTTATATGAAAAGATAACTATTTGATATGTGAATGTTCTTTATCTAACGATCATTATGTTTCAGAAACATATCGAGAAGTAAAAGATCTGAATTAAATAATACTGAATTATGGCATATAAGATTGGGCCATATAAGTGTTAGACGGCTATCAAAATTGGTTAAAGATGGTTTGATTAAAGATCTTACCTTAGATTCTTATCCAATTTATGAGTCATTTATTCAAGGGAAATTGGCAAAGGCCTTATTTCTTGGTGTTGGAACCATTTTGAAGATTTATTAGAATTAGTACACAGTGATGTATGTGGTCCATTAAATCATGTCACTCATGACGGTTCAACTTACATCGTAACTTTCACTAATGATAAGTCAAG
>SKCR01038088.1:0-61705 GCA_019454045.1 Zanthoxylum bungeanum
AGATAAAGTCAAAATTTGTAATAAGGCAAGTAGCGCAAGGCGCACCTTACTTCGATATTCTATAAGGTCAAGGCTTGGCCAAAGGCTTCTGGAATATTGAAACAGGCAAAGGCAAAATCATTATAATCTTCTAGGAAGATAAATGACATATCCCAAAATGTCTGCCTAAATTATGGCAAACAGGATCGCGGAAGCGTGACTGCCGTTTGGACAAAGCAGACATGAAGGAATTGAAGAACGAGCAAGGCTCTAACTTCAAATATATTTGTCAACAATATGTTCATTACTAGTATTAAAATTAGATTTTAAATACTTAGTGTGATACATAAATATATGTATTGATGTTCAGAATCTGTTTTGAACAGGATACTGACTTCAATCGAGATTTATCTGCGAATTGTAAACGGGACGAAAGTCGCTGTTTTAACTGCAGAAACCTAAGTTTAGGAACTACCTTCGGGTGTGTACCTAAGTTTGGAATCTGTTATAATGTAACTAGTTTGACTAGATACATTATCTCTATATCAGTGTATAACCCGTTGCGTGTGTACCTTTATATTCTAGAACACTAAAGTGTTTTATTAGTATTGCGGTCGTCCAGGGCTTTAACAGGTTCTGTGTATGCCTATGATGGGTATGTTGAGAATCCTAGTGTGTTGGGTGTGATGTCAAGACGGAAGTGTCAATCTAGTCATATGGAGATGATGGTCACGTAGGATACGGTACTAGTACTCTTAAGTACTGCAGTCATCGGGATAAAATGACAAGGTCATATTTATCCGATTATAGAGACTAGTTAACAAACATCCGACATGTGTTTCGTACGGGGCAGACACAATTCCAGCCCCAGGCCTAGCACGTGATCATCCGATACTGGACAGAAATACGCAATACTACGTATACTACGCCTGATATAGATCTTTTATTCCTGTAAGGATATTTCTGGAGAATTGGGTAGGCATGGCGCTTTGCTAGAAGCCAACCTTGTCTTGTAAATTGGTAAAACGTAGTACTAGGTACTTACGTGTTCGGATAGTCCGACGACCGTATTTACTGCCAACATATCCGGGGATCTCATGGGTTGCTTCCCGAAGATTCACCGATGACGTATGACTCGCACTTTTAATTAATCTGGGATTAATTAGATGAGAGAGAAAATTAATCTGGGATTAATTGCGGAGATATTTTATCTGGGATAAAATATCATTTAAAGAGAGATAACGATTAATTTGGAATTAATCGATTAATTGATATATTTGATATATTAAATGAAATTGGATTTCGACGCAGAATTAAAATTAGATTTTAATTCGGGCGAACGAGTTAATTTAGAATTAATTCGTTAGCGACGTGAATAGTGATTTCGTTAGGCGTAATCATTTAATTACGACGCAACGAAAAATTCGTTAATTTGGAATTAGCGAACCCGAGCCCGAAATTGTTTGCGAGCGCATTCGCATTTCAAATTCGAGTGCGGCACACAAGTCAAATCAAGCGTCAAATCATTAGTCACATCAAGCGTCAAATCAAATGTCACTTTGAGTGATGTGACTTGACAACTTGATTGAGTGATGTGACTTGATGTGAGTTGATGGAAAGCATTAATTGCTTGACTTTTTGTAAATCAAAAAGTTGTATATGGTAAAAGGATTTTAGAAATCATTTATTACTTACACTTTTTCATCTCTCTCACACAATTCTCTCTTCCTCTCATCTCTCTCTTCTTCACGCCCATGGAGGGGCAAAACTTCACTGGTTTTTGTCAAGAAACTGTGAGCTAGGGAAGCATGAGTGTGTGATTTTTGTGGCAAAAATCACAAGAGCTAGCACTCCGAGAGACATGCGAAGGTGATAGGGAAGTCCACCCATGAGCCGGGAATCGTTCGACGAAGCTTGGAGCTTGATGAAGGACCAAAACCGAGCCAAAAACAGTGAGCTGTGAACTGCCACTGCCGAGCAGAATTTGAAGCTTTGTTGCCTTTCGCGTCGCTCAATCGATCGATGTGAGTATTCTGCAACTTCGTTGATTTGTATTCGCACATTTTTCATGCTTGTTTATGATCTTGGGACCTTAATAGAAACCAACAAATATATCACTATTTCTCACTCATTTAACATAATATTTTGTATATTTTCTTGAGTTTTGTGAATGTTTTGATGTGTTTTGTGTTATTTTGTAGATAAATAAAGTTTCAGGACTATCTGGAGGTGATTCGGAGCTAAAACAGTGAAAAACAGACAAAAAGGGCAAAACTGTCATTTGGCGCATCGCGACACGAAACCTGCGTCGCGACCGCTAACATGCACCGAAGTCTGCTAAAGTGCACCGGGACACGTGTCACAATCAGAGAAGATTTACTAAAATATGTCTTGCTAACGTGCGTCATGCTAACGTGCACCGTTTGTTAACGTGCGCCGAATCTACTAACGTGCACCTGCCAACATCACAGCAAATCATGCTAACGTGCGCCGGACACGTGTCATCATCACATGCTGCCGACAATCATCATCACCACGTCATCAATGACGTCAGTGCAATAATTCAGTCAACGCCACGTCAGCATAATTATTGAGTTAATCATTCAAGCCCTGCCACGTGTCACCATCTCAGCTAAAGTTCATGCCACGCCTCCTTCATCAACGGCGCATCGCGACACAAGCACAATTCACGCGTCGCGACGCGCGAGCCAATTTTTTCCTATAAATAGAAGGCCGAATTTCAGACTTGAATTCATGTTTTCTTCTATGTAATTCCTTAAGAATACTAAGAAGATTGTATCTTGTTTGTTTATTTACAGCTTTCAGTAATTAATTTCCGCATTTTCACTTTCTTTTCTTTACTTTTCAAGTCTTTACTTTCTGCAATTTACTTTTACGCACAGTATTTTTCTTTCTTTACTTTTTCAGTTTTTACTTTTCAGTAATGAGGAGGTAACTCCCCCTACTGGGGTAAAAGATAAAGCTTTTATTACTAATATTTAGATTAATCTCACTTAATTATAATATATAAACTATTTAAAACTTGACTTAATGAGGATACCGCTTTATTGGTCGGTTGGTAATTATTGAAATTGGTTTTAAACCTGACTTAATGAGGATACCGCATGGTTGGTCGGTTGATAATTAATTATTAATTTGACTTAATCAGGATACCGCATATATGGCTGGTTGGTAATTATCACACAAAGTTTATATATTATAATAAGGGAGATATCTAAAATAGTAGTGATAAAAGTTGATCATTTTACTCTAGCATTTTCTTTTATTGTATTTTTACATTTTTAATTTCCAGTATTTACTTTTCAGTATTTACTTTTCAGCATTTACTTTTCAGTATTTACTTTTCAGCATTTACTTTTCCGCATTTACTTTTTCCGCATTTACTTTCCATTATTTACTTTATGTCTTTTATTTTATTTAAGCTTTTACTAGCCTTAGATATGTGTCGTAACTAAGTCAGATATCTGGGGTTGTGATGAATTTCAATATCACTGGTTTATAAGGGGTTATTTTATAGTTTATGTAATATAAAAAGTTTATTTATTGAGTCTTAGTCTTAATGTTTCTTGTTAACTGGCCATTAATAAGATTGATCTGCTAAACTTAAAATGAACTTGGAAAAGGAATTTTAGGTTTAAACCCTAGACTCAATAGCTCACGATCTTCCTTGAGGATAGATAACCCTTTAATAGATTTCCTTACAGGATAGGGATATACCTGTTGGGCGGGGTAGCCATAATTGGAACCTAATCTTAATGAATTCAGGTAACTTGGTTGACATATGAATATGATTAATTAAGTTACACTGGGTATTTGTATCTGACCATCGGAAGAGACTTTTGCATAATTCCGTATTCCAAGTTAATAAACCGATATATTACACAAACGTAAAATAACCATTTCATCTTTTAAAAAATATTGGAAAGATTCGCAACCCTGGATAGTTTAATAATATTGAATTTTCCTCAATTTCCTTTTGCACAATTTTATTTTCTGTTTTAAGTTTAAAGTCATCATCCAATCAAAACAACCAGTCCGTTAGATACTTGTAAATATTTGGCTTCATAAATTAATAGCTTAGGTATTAAGTCCTCGTGGGATCGATACTTTTTATACTACTTGAACGATATGTGCGCTTGCGTTATACGCGTGTGATTGCACCGGTCAATCACCATTACTCACATATGAAACTATAAATATATACACATGGCTACTGCAAACATTCCTTATTGTTATGGAAAATAAAAAGCCTAAGGCTGTCATTACGGATGATGACAAAACAACTTCAAAGGCTATTAAGACAGTTATGGTCAGTTGTGCTCATTGATTGTGTTTTTTGGCATCTTGAAAGGAATGGGCAGACAAATGAGAAAAAAATGTATTCACTTCAAAATTTCTACACTTAATGTTAGATTCTATGTCTGTTGATAAATTTGACAGGAAATGGTTCACATTAGTGTCTGAATTAGACTTGCAGCCAAATGTTTCGTGCAAAAATATATGAGAAACGTGCAAAATGGGCAGATGTATATTTCCATGGGACTTTCTTTGCATCATTGAGGACCACACAAAGGTGTGAGAGCCTCAATAGCTATTTGTCTCAATTCGTCCAACACAAGATAAAATTATATGATTTCATTTGAAAAGTACTTCGTGCATTATATAGCATTCGACATGCATAGGTAAACGATGAGTTTGAGTCTAATCACACTGTACATGTACTCACGACTCACATGCACAGTGTCGAAAACCATGTTGCTGAGATATACACAAAGCGAGTATTCTGATGGGTTTGGAAAAAGATGTTTGGAGAGACTGACCTAATAATGACCGAACGTGTGAATCTGCCTGATTCAATTGTACACCATTAAATATTTTGAGAACAATGAGGTAACATGGACAACGGCATACCATTTGAAAGAAATTAAAATGTATTCATGCCAGATGTTGGAGTCTTATAGTATTGTATGTACACATATTTTTCATGTTATGAGAGTCCATGATTCAGTTATTGTCTATTTTGATTGTTTCCCGTTGGACGAAACCTATTAAGAATTCTCATTCAAGAATTACACTTGGATAAGGAACTTTCAGAAATTGTCATTTACAGAAGCATTGGAAACAAAACATACCCACATGAGAAAAGAGTACACCAATTGAACTAAAGCACCCATTTATAGTTGGGGCGTTGCATCTTCCATCGATGAAGAAAAATTTAGATTTTTGATGATGAGAAAGCAGAGCACATGAAGAAAAATTGAAATTGGAAAAAATGAATATGTATTTAGGAGTCAATAGAGTTGAGATAACAGGTGATACAAATTAGCGGTATTTATCAATACTTTAATATATTTAAAAGTCAAATTAATCTCAACCATTAGATTTCATAGAATTAGATCCTGAAATGCCCCCCCCAGTATCAGTAGCTACCTACCGGCACATCAGCAACGTCCCTCTCATAATTGTAATTTAATTGTCCATATTTTGGACAAATTTAATTGAAATACCTCTTTAGTAAGGCTTCTATTAGAGGTAAAAGAATATTTTAATCCCAAATTTTTTTTTTTAAAATTTTTGGTGATGTTTGATTGTATTTTAAGTAGAGTTTTTTATGGTAAAAAAAATTATTTTACCTCTACTAGTAAAAATTCAAAATTTTGGCTTTTGTGAATAGAGTTTGGAAAATTTTTTTAAAGATTTAAATTATCTATAATACCCTAATTTAATTTAATAATATTATTTCATTTATTTCCTAACACAACTTAAAATTTATCCAATAAAGTAATTTTATAATATTTAATAAAAACTTTTACTCACAACCAAATACCTAAAAATATTTTATAAACTGTTACTTCTAAAAAACTTATTAATAAAAAGTTTATTTGAAAAGTTATATACTCAGATTAACATAAATATGGGTGGAAAAAATCACAACTTATTTTTGCAAATTCCCGATTTTGAAAAAGAAGTTTGATGAGAAGGCCCAGCCCAGGCCTTGTTTACTTTGTCCCCTTGTCCCGAAAATTTTCTTCAAGATTTTTGGGCTTGGCACAAAATGAAAACGGGTCGGGCCCTGCTCGCCCAGAACGGCCCATTTTTATTTTCTATTTTCTATTTTCCGATCCAAACCCTCATCATTCATCAAAATTAACGAACGAATCAAAATCAGTTACGACGTCGAATCCCTTTCGCCTCATTCAGGTTCCAATTTTTCCTTCATCATGATTTTACACAGTCCTATTTTAATATATTTCTCTTTTTGATCCAATTTAATTGATTAATAATTCAAATATGTATGCTTTTAAACCTAACATTAACAAAGAAAAAATTCACAAACAGTTAGAGTGAAAACAAAAATTTCTCAGAAATAATTATCAAAATAAGTGCTTTAATCAAACTAGCAATAGGGCACTGTTATTTCGTTTTATCTTGAGGGCTTGTTTGGGATTGATGATGTTGTGGAGTGTAAATTGATGAATGGTTGATAAAACATTAGCTGCTAAATGAAAATGGGTGTTTACTAAGCACTTTAGCTACCGTGCCATCAAAATTATGCTTAATTTTGTTTGTTTTTGGCTTTCCGGGAAGCCTCACGTTTTTCTATTTAGTTATTGTTTTGGTAGACAAATTCAAAATGGATGCCGCAAGGAAAAGGGCGATGTATCGTGCTAAATTGAATGCTCAGAAGAAGGAAAAGCGGATAAATTCTCCTCTTGTAAGGTAAACAGCCAATAAATAGATTTTCTGGAATTTCACAAGGTTAGTAAGAGTTAAATGTTTGGTTTCTTTTTGTATACAGGTATAATGAATTTGATCAACCTGTATGTCGGGTTTGTGATGTTGTTTTGAAATCTGACTCTCAGTGGGATGCACACCAAGCTTCTCGTAAACATCATGAGGTCAATATCTTACCTTTCTCAAGTCTCAACATTAAGTTATGTGATTTAGCATGAATGGGTCTATCAGCTTTTCAGAAAATTGATTTATGTTCCATGACTTTATGCGTTCACATGTTTTAACTTCTATTCTTATTGCTCAAAATTGAATAAGTTGCTTATTTTGAGTAGGCAATTAAAAATATAAAAGCTAGTGCAACTGGAAATACTCAGGCAAGTGATGCAAAACCTGAGCCTGGCATAGAGTCATCTAGAACTGAACGTCGCTCAGAGTCGCAAAATGCAGAACTTGAACCCTCGATGAAATTGGCTAAAGCTCGACCATCTTCTGTTCTTCCCTCAAATTTTTTTGATAATCAGGAGTCAAAGAGACCAAAAACTGGTAAGAACTTGTTTTTTATTTTTCCTTTTTTTTCTTCTTAAGTTCTCTTACTGAATATTTGCTCTATTAGCCCACATCCAACATTTTTATGGACTATTATAGGAAAAAGCATCAGTATTTGTTGTTTTTACATGAGTACCTGTGTTGCGTTTGACATCTCGTGTAATCATTGAAGCTTGGCACTGATGTCTGGATTTAGTGATTATAACATTGTCATTAGATTGGTATATAATACATATTGTAGTTGGTGAGAATACACAACAGATGTTTATCAATTCAAACAAAAAAACAATTCATAAAATGTTATTATTAACATCAACTATCTGGCATCTGCACCATCCGATGCAATTAACCTCGTTGCAATTCTTCAAGTTTCTTCATCATAAAAAATGGTCATTTGAGAGCTTAAATTACAAAATTAGATATTAGAGCCTAAATTGTCCTACTACGCATCTAAAACTTTTTAATCCCTACTTTTCAAAGTTTTCCTACATCGGTTATGTTTAGAGGTATGCATGGGTCGGGTTGGGACTTAACCCACCCAACCCGCAAACAGTGCGGATTGGGATTTTTTTCAACCCAACCCTCGGGTTGGGTTTTGTAGATTGATTATATTATTATTTTAAAAAAATTAATTAAACAATAATGTACATTTAAAAAAATAAATACATGTATAAGAAAGGGGAAAATTTTAAAAATATAAAATTGAATGGAAAACATTAAAAATATCATATTAATTAAAAAAATTAAATAATAATAAATATATAGAATCATGGGTTGCGGGCTGGAACTTTTTTAACCCGCACAAGTTGGCCCAAAACCAGCCCAATCTGCAGGGGTCATGGGTTTGCACACCCCTAGTTATGTTGGACAACATTATTTGTTTTTGCTTTTATAATGTGTCAGAAATAAATTCCAGACTTATTGAATATGATAATGTTTTTTGAATTACGTAAATGTCTAAATGATAATTTATGTGAAATCCTACTGGCTGCCGAATAATACCATATGCACTATGTTTGTGGATCATATATGTTTGTCATATCAATAACTAATTAATGGTGAATTCTGAATTTGAAGCTGAGCTAAAGACACATGTATCGCTGCCTAAATTTTTCCTGGCAAAAATTTTTTAAAACCAAAAAAAAAAAAATGCCTTATGAATTTGTTACATAACATGGACATAGATCATTCTTTGGCTAAAGATTAGTGGTCTGGACTTGGGTCTTTTTTTTTAATTCCTACGATTATCAATGTTGAATAGAGAAGTTTGCAAGCATGAAAAGGTGTTTTCATTGAGGGAAAATAAGACCTAATGGTACCAGATTTACAACAAATTTGGGTTGTCATTGAAATTACCTACAAGCACACACAAACAACTTTATATCCAAAAAATCTTTTTGATTTTACGCCACTAAGTTAGTAGCTTTACCAATTAAGTTTATGTTAATTCTCTCAATCACAATATATCGCCTAAATGCAAGTTACTAATTAATATACAAATAAAAAAACAAACTTGCGATAATTAAAAGTTAAGGGATGGAGAAATTGATACTGGTGGTTTATAGCGGTTCGGTCAACAATGCCTACGTCCACGCTTCTAAGCCGCGCTTGAAGCTTTCCACTAAGTTGAGTTCACAACTTACACCGAGTTTTCTGTGGTTCACTCGCAATCAAAAGTTTTATCCCTTAGGTTCACTCCAAACCATTACACCAAGAGTTTAATCCCTAGGTTCACTCTAAAACCTTTACAATGAGTTTTGTTCTTAGGCTCACTCACAAACTTTTATAATAATCACCATTTTGAGTATGCCCACTCACAAAGGGATTTCTCAAAACCTCAAGTGTTTGAATATGAAGATTTTAGAATACCACTTGGGCACTCACAAATGATAATGAAGATTAAGAATATGAGTTGCTAACCCAAGTATCTCAAGCGCACTAAATGATGATGAAGGTGTAGTGTGTGAGCTTGATTATGATGAGAGTGTGATAAAGAAGATTTAGTAAACTCTCTGTTTTTGCCTATATAAAGGTGTTAGGTGAAAGGAAAAACGAAATTGGGGCTCAATATATAGTGAAGGTGAAAAACTGCCCCAGTTCTCTGTCTGAGACCGATATGTCAGTCCTGCAAATGTAACGACTATATTACCGTCGCAGGTTAAAGCGCAATATCGGATTACTGACCAGTATAGAGGCCGATATGCCGGTTAGCTCACCAGTGTGGGGATCAGTATAAACCGTCTCGATTCCAGCAGCTGTGCAAACTCCAGCTAATCGGTATGGGAGACCGGTATGGAGCAGCTCGGTTCTAGAGAGCATGCAAATCTGCCCAAGACATAGCAGGATCACCGGTATGCCGGTGTGGGGGGACCGGTATGCCGATCTCAGTGCAGAAAATGTTGAATTTGAAGATTGAAAATATTTTGCAATTGACCTTAATGCATCTATATGAATGTGCATATGTCCTATGAGCTTGGAGACTTAAATTATCAAATCACTTACAAAGAGAGTCATAAGCTAAGACCACATCAAATATTCTTTATTTTGGCGCTTGAGTCTTCACATCCATTATGCTCTTTATCACCAATTGCTTCGACATCTTTTTGTAATGTCCGCTAATGCGCATCGAAGTCTTCCGCGTTGCATCATCAAAATCCATCATAGAGTACTATGGTGCTAACAGTCATCTTTGATCTTCTTCCTTAACAAGAAGTTCCAAATTCACACAAAATTTTCAACAGAATATAGCTAAAAGTAATAAGCTAAATAGCAACAAAGTAGAGCTAAACCTTTTTTGATTCAACAGCTAACAACTAACCAATTCAAATTCTTAGTTTGACCCAACTATATTATTTACTAGAACATTACTTGTTTCTGCTGTAATCATGCATAACAGGAACTTAATACCTTTCCGAATAATTTTGTAGCAGTTGAATTTCTCTTACTGCATTGGTTAACGTCAAAATGCTTATGTTGAAAGGTTGAGGATCTTAGTATGTGTTTAAATTTTGTAATGTGAATGGAGACCATTTATCTTGTTGCTTGACTTTTAGCGAAGAAGAGTGTCACTGTTTGCAGCTTCTTCTATGAACCATTCATTATCTAAATTAGGCTGGAATCTCTTGAAGATTTAACTGTTGATTTACATGATCAAATAATATACTTTTGCTACAGATTCTGTCAAGTTGGTGGATCCTGATTCGAAGAGAACCTCTGGGGGTTCTGCTAAAACTCAGGCAATGAAATCAGTAGTCTTGGAAAATGAGATTGATGAGTTGCCTAATGGTAATGCTGTACCTGCAAAAGAAGTTCAGCCTGTCAAGGAGCTTCCAGATAAATCAAAGCAGAATGCAGTTTCAGAAGCCAAGCAAATAAAGGGAGCCCTTCCTGAGGGCTTCTTCGATAATAAAGAAGCTGATTTACTTGCTCGTGGAGTTAAGCCTGTTAAACCAGATGTCAAGTAAGTTTTCATTCTAGATATTTGTTCAAATTAGTTCCCAAACTCCCCAACCTGCCCATAATATTAATAAAAAATAAATGCATTCATAATTTTTTTATGGTTATGGCATTTGTATGCATTTATAGTGTTGTAAGGCCCGTATTTCATGATTCTCATGATCCTCAACATGGTCGAAGTGATAAAGATTCTATAAATACATTTCAAATCTAGAGCTGTGCTGGGATGAGTAGTGGAATGATTCTTGTTGATATGTTGCTGTTGTTTTGCTCTATGGATTTTGTTGTTTTCTTTTCATATTTCAAATCTGCTGGCCTTTCCTATTGTGTATTTTTATGGAACTGGGGCTCTGTGGTAACCTTGAATTATGTCAAATCTTTATCAGAGATCAGTACAGGGAATATGAAAAGTTGATCCAAGAAGACTTGCAACAAGTGGATGACCGTTTAGAAGAAGAGGAGGTAAGCTGTTTTTTTTACCCCTTTACCAGTCACTGAACCACTCTCTCATGACTTGTGATTTACATGTATGGACCTGTATTAATAATCTAAAATGCGCTTATGAGATGCAGATTGATGCTGCAGAAACGATAGAAGAGTATGAATCATTGGAGCAAAAGTAAGTACAGCATGGTCAAGATCAGCAAATTATCATCTGCAGTTTGTTAATCTTTTTTAACTCGTGATCATCACTTTTTCCCTTTTTTTTTCCATCAATCTTCAGGACCTACAGGGAGAAAGTGGAAGCTCTAAGAAAGAAGAAAATGGATTGGGAGGCTGCCAGGTCAGCCAAAAGCAAAAGTAGTTCTGAGGTTACTCGCAAAGAACCTACAAATGAAGAGTTATCCAGTGATGATGATAGTGAAGAGAATTTTGCTGTTGACTGGCGGGCTCAACACCTGTGAAAAAGTCTTACACCGAAGTTGCTGGTAGAACTCTTCTCGTTTTTCTTCTTAACGTAACAACTCGATAATAGAAAGGGATAGAGGTTTGCAGTTTGGTATGTTTATGCAAATCTCAATCAAAATCTGAACACCCATTTTAAACATGTGGTTCATTTGCTTTTGTTTTCCATAATAAAAAATGGAAATAGCTTTTGAATCCAAACCCATAACCAGTCATTTAAAAAAAAATCGTTATTTGTTTATCTGTGAAGTACTCGCGTGTTCATTCTTGATGACTCTTTCTCAGATGCAGATATCAATTGCACCAACCAAGTGTCTTAACTGGAGTCAGTTAACTAGAGGGAGGAACAGCTCAAAGAAAGTCCTATTGGAGATCAATTTTGACTGTAATTTGGAAATGTGTCCTTAAGGCTGTATGAGGAAGAAGTAGTTTTAAGATTTGTATTATTTGTGTTTGTACTTTAGTTCCAAAAATATCCATATACTATTATTCAATTTGAAAATGAAATTGCATAATTTGGGATTTTGCAAAGTTAGCCTTTCAAACAAACAATCACTGAAGATGTTGCAACTGCTTGTGAATTGTTGTTGCAAGTTGCTTGCCAGATACAACATAATCCGTCAGCTTATAGAAGAAAATAAATAAAGGAATTCATTTCAACAACAATATTGTTCTAGCATTTATACAAAAAAAAAAAAAAAAAAAAAAAAAAAAAAAAAAGAAGGCGTATACAGTGCATAAGACTCCAGCTATAAGCAGGTATACAATTGTAAAAAAAAAAAAAAAAAAAAAATTGATAATAATAAATAAAACTAGGAGTCTATTACAAGCTATTGATGAATTAATTAGAAAAAAATATGTTTAATTAACTTACAACTGGGGCATGTCCACAGAAATATTCTCCCTAAATACTCCAATGGCAAGTCACCTTATTACAACTGCTAATGTATCAATAACGTGTACATGGCACAAATATGTCCAAGCTTTTCTCTCCAGTCTCCACTTCTTGGCAAAATCAACAAACTCAATTTTGCGGATTGAGTTGAGAAAAACAAAAGCTCAGTCTCACCCATCACTTCACATATAGATTTGGAAAATTAAAAACTTAGTGAAAACATCTCACGGAACCACCCCTCTCGTGGATCAATCATCGGACTTGCTTTGCATGCTATATATGTTTCCAATCACTCCTACAAAGCTTACTACCATAGCCAATACTAACATCATCCCTGACAAGAACTGCTCCCCAAGACTTAAACCCGGTCCTTGTCTCCGTAACCTTAATGCCACAAGAGGTGGAAAAATAAAACCCAATGACACTGCTGTAGTTGCCCCTGTAAATTTGAAAGCGATCCAAATGTTGGGAATCATGGTAGAACCAAAGTAAATCAACCCCAGAAGCACCGCTGTTAAAGCCAAAGACCTCTTCCTACTCTCCAAGAGCGGAGCTGATCCCTCAAAGAACAAGGCATCCACAGCCTGCCGTAGTGAAAAATGCACAACAGGGAAAACAAGGATCAAATGAAAAATATAACCAACCCGGACAATATAATTCAAGGCACTGCTGTAACTTATGCCAAGATCTTTATCAAAATTGGTCAGCACATCAGCTTCAGTGTCCTGTCCGAAAAGTAAATACCCTGATATGGCTGTCGATGAATAAACCACTATGCAAAGAATAGTAGTAACCCTTCCAACATGGTTCATCTTCTGGGGGGACCTGCCTTCTAGCTCATTATAGATAGGTTGAACATTGAAGTGACAAACATATGCATTTGACATAATCGGAATCACCACAAGTAAATCCAAAATTGCTTTCTTTGATCCAAAGTCCGGACTCATCCTAGGAGGATCAATTTTTCCTTCTACAAGCTTGATAAACGCAATAATAAAACAAACCACAACAAACACAACGGCAAGAACTACTGAAGCAGCTGAAGTCATGCTCAAAGATTCAATTCTATTCAGCGCACAAAGCGGTGTAAGAAATATCACTAACACTATCAAAATAACTAATTTCCTATGATCCCACACCCCATTCCCTAACCATTGATCGAAAACCCCAATATGATGAAGCGATCCTGACATGACATCTCCTACAATGATTAAATACACTACCAAGACACCAGCATTGTTTATGATTATACAAATTTCGGACAAAATCTTGGCAGGCCTACCAAATGCATATTGCACAACTTCACCATAGGATGTAGCCTTACACATAACCGAAAACCTCACTAGCAATTCGACACTGACTTCAGACAAAATACCCATCAAGATAATCAACACAAAACCTACAACCACTCCCAGAACCTTCATTGCAGCAGGCAATGCCATGATCCCAGCACCAATAACCGTCGTGGTTAAATTAAAAACAGCACCAGAAACACCAGACCCTTTATCAGATTTGCCATTAATTAGGGGGTAATTATCAACATCAAAATCATCATGATCATCATCTTGACCATCAACATGATCAACAAAATTCTTGATATCTAAATCAGTTTCTTCATCAAAATTTTGCAATTTGATGTGGGTTTTTTGTGGGGATGTTGGGTTTTGAGAATCATTATATACTTGTAACTCCAGAAATGAATTTTTGGGAATAGCTGAATAATTACTATCCATATCTAATGAGATTTAAATAAAGATCAGATTTTTTAAGAACAAAAAGGTCAAAAATTGAAGATGAAATAATGAAAATGAAAATGTGGGTAAAGATTAAAAACTTACAATGAATGAAATCTTGAAATGGGAAACGATGAGATTCAGATAGTTTTGATGAATTTGAGCTGTGAAAAATGAAACCCTAGATCTCAGGGTCAACTATTTGTCTCCCTGTGGCATAAATTTTTTATTTTGTTGGGTTTGATTGATAAACAAGTTTGAACCAAAGTGAATGGTTGGTGGATGTACTTACGAGGAAACTGACCACTTTTTATTGGAGGAATTTTTTTTCATACGTAACTTTTGGACTTTTCTTTTATTTTATTTTTTATTTTTTATTTTTTATTTTTTACTTTAGATTTTTATTGTAAATGAGGAGGTAATCGACGAAAGTGCGTCCGTTGATGTGGATGTTTCCGGACGATTTAGTTGGTTGATTTTCCATTTTTTAAAATCATTCAATTTATAAAAATATTTTTGTTTTTATTCAGACTCTAGCCCTATTTCAAATTTATGATTTTTTTTATTTTTTATTATAAATAAATAATTTTTAGTAAATTTTGAAGAATTTTGAGAGATAAATTTTACGAAATATCAATTTTATCAAACATCTCCTTTAGCTTGCTGCACCTAGCCACCGACGCCTTTGAGTAGACCAAATTGTCGTTTGCAAATAACAAGTGTGAAACCGAGAGCCTCTTGCTGAATTTTAGTCCCACTATATCTTTGTCTCGCTCTGCCTTGTGAAGTAATCCGGAGAAAGCTTCAGCACAAAGAATAAACAAATAAGGGGAGAGAGGACAATTCCCTTATCGGTCAAGCAAACCCTTAATCTCATTTCGATGTCTCTTCATTGATGCTTGAGCATGGAATAACTTGGTATTTCTATCGCCTACCCTGTGGACTCCGGAATTCGCCATGGGTCCCCAATCAGAATTTGTAAGTTGGGCACTAGCAATCCTGCAAAAAACAAAGTAGAGTGGACGAGAGTAGGCTACCACCGGTGTGGTGGATACCGGGTACACTCCGACGCCCAAGTCAGTGGCAGGAAATAAGTTTGTAAAATGGGAAAGCAAGGTTGAATATTACCTCTACTTCCTTTGTTTGGCCGTGAGAGCCGTGTAATATATGAGGGGATTAAGGATTGAGAGCATGAAGTATTAGGGTGAGAGAAATGAGACTTGAATGCCTTCTTCCCGTATTCTTCTCATATTTATAGATAAAACATGATCTGAGGTTTGGTGGTAATGGTTTTGGAGTAAGTGAGGATTAGTGCTAGAGTTAGGTTAAGTGGAGTGGTGGGGATTAGTGCTAGAGTTAGGTTAAGTGGAGTGGCCATGCTTTATGATTTTAATTGTAATCAAATACATAATTCTTTGGGCTTTGGTTTCGGGCCTATGATGGGCTTAAGGTAAAAGACAGTTTTACCCTTAGACCAAATTTGGCTCTTACAGTTTGTCCATTACTCTCTAAGTCAAAGAAGTTTTGTCTTAGAGAGTATATACGTTTATGTCAAATGATACTAATCACAAAAGCACGTGACAAGAATGTATCACCTTCTGTTGGATTGTTTTATAAGAGCTTTGTGCAAAATGTGGCAACTTCTTCTATATCGCGTGTATCGTCTGGGCAGACGAAGTCTTTAGTCCTTCTGATTTGACTTGACTTATGGTAATTGGTTCTTGGTCGTCTGATCAGTTTGAAGATCCATGGATACATTTGACTCGACATAAGTAATGGGGAACATTCTCTGGTCAACTGAACCGAATGTAAGTTTAGGAGTCCCACTTGACTCGGCAAGAGTCATGGGGAATGTCCCTTTGTCGATTGAACCAAATGCGGGTTCAGAAGTCCAATCTTGACTCGACTATAGTCATGGGGAATGTCCATTTGTCGACTGAAACAAATGCAGGTTAAGGAGTCCAACTTGACTCGACATGAGTCCAGGGGAATGTCCCTTGTTGACTAAACCAAACGGTGGTTCAGGAGTTTACTTGACTCGACATGAGTCCAGGGGAATGTTCTTTGTCGACTGAACCAAACGGTGGTTCAGGAGAGTTTTCTTGACTCGACATGAGTCCAGGGGAATGTCCCTTGTCGACTGAACCAAACGGTGGTTCAGGAGTTTACTTGACTCGACATGAGTCCAGGGGAATGTCCCTTTGTCGACTGAACCAAACGGTGGTTCATGAGTTTTCTTGACTCGACATGAGTCCAGGGGAATGTCCCTTTGTCGACTGAACCAAACGGTGGTTCAGGAGTTTTCTTGACTCGACATGAGTCCAGGGGAATGTCCCTTGTCGACTGAACCAAACGGTGGTTCAGGAGTTTACTTGACTCGACATGAGTCCAGGGGTATGTCCTTTGTCGACTGAACCAAACGGTGGTTCAGGAGTTTACTTGACTCGACATGAGTCCAGGGGAATGTTCTTTGTCGACTGAACCAAACGGTGGTTCAGGAGTTTTCTTGACTCGACATGAGTCCAGGGGAATGTCCCTTGTCGACTGAACCAAACGGTGGTTCAGGAGTTTACTTGACTCGACATGAGTCCAGGGGAATGTCCCTTTGTCGACTGAACCAAACGGTGGTTCAGGATTTTTCTTGACTCGACATGAGTCCAGGGGAATGTCCCTTTGTCGACTGAACCAAACGGTGGTTCAGGAGTTTTCTTGACTCGACATGAGTCCAGGGGAATGTCCCTTGTCGACTGAACCAAACGGTGGTTCAGGAGTTTACTTGACTCGACATGAGTCCAGGGGTATGTCCTTTGTCGACTGAACCAAACGGTGGTTCAGGAGTTTACTTGACTCGACATGAGTCCAGGGGAATGTCCTTTGTCGACTGAACCAAACGGTGGTTCAGGAGTTTACTTGACTCGACATGAGTCCAGGGGAATGTCCCTTGTCGACTGAACCAAACGGTGGTTCAGGAGTTTACTTGACTCGACATGAGTCCAGGGGAATGTCCCTTGTCGACTGAACCAAACGGTGGTTCAGGAGTTTACTTGACTCGACATGAGTCCAGGGGTATGTCCTTTGTCGACTGAACCAAACGGTGGTTCAGGAGTTTACTTGACTCGACATGAGTCCAGGGGAATGTCCCTTTGTCGACTGAACCAAACGGTGGTTCAGGAGTTTACTTGACTCGACATGAGTCCAGGGGAATGTTCTTTGTCGACTGAACCAAACGGTGGTTCAGAAGTTTTCTTGACTCGACATGAGTCCAGGGGAATGTCCCTTGTCGACTGAACCAAACGGTGGTTCAGGAGTTTACTTGACTCGACATGAGTCCAGGGGAATGTCCCTTTGTCGACTGAACCAAACGGTGGTTCAGGAGTTTACTTGACTCGACATGAGTCCAGGGGAATGTTCTTTTTCGACTGAACCAAACGGTGGTTCAGGAGTTTTCTTGACTCGACATGAGTCCAGGGGAATGTCCCTTGTCGACTGAACAAAACGGTGGTTCAGGAGTTTTCTTGACTCGACATGAGTCCAGGGGAATGTTCCTTTGTCGACTGAACCAAACGGTGGTTCAGGAGTTACTTGACTCGACATGAGTCCAGGGGAATGTCCCTTTGTCGACTGAACCAAATGCAGGTTCAGGAGTTCACTTGTCTTTATACGAGTCAAATGGAATGTCCCTTTGTCGACTGAACCAAATGCAGGTTCAGGAGTTCACTTGTCTTTATACGAGTCAAGGGGAATGTCCCTTTGTCGACTGAACCAAAATGCAGGTTCAGGAGTTCACTTGTCTTGATACGAGTCAAGGGGAATGTCCCTTTGTCGACTGAACCTAATACAGGTTCAGGAGTTCACTTGACTAGATATGAGTTAAGGGGAATGTCCCTTTGTCGACTGAACCAAACGGTGGTTCAGGAGTTTACTTGACTCGACATGAGTCCAGGGGAATGTCCCTTTGTCGACTGAACCAAATGCAGGTTCAGGAGTTCACTTGTCTTTATACGAGTCAAGGGGAATGTCCCTTTGTCGACTGAACCAAATGCAGGTTCAGGAGTTCACTTGTCTTTATACGAGTCAAGGGGAATGTCCCTTTGTCGACTGAACCAAAATGCAGGTTCAGGAGTTCACTTGTCTTTATACGAGTCAAGGGGAATGTCCCTTTGTCGACTGAACCAAAATGCAGGTTCAGGAGTTCACTTGTCTTGATACGAGTCAAGGGGAATGTCCCTTTGTCGACTGAACCTAATACAGGTTCAGGAGTTCACTTGACTAGATATGAGTTAAGGGGAATGTCCCTTTGTCGACTGAACCAAACGGTGGTTCAGGAGTTTACTTGACTCGACATGAGTCCAGGGGAATGTCCCTTTGTCGACTGAACCAAATGCAGGTTCAGGAGTTCACTTGTCTTTGTACGAGTCAAGGGGAATGATCCTTTGTCGACTGAACCTAATACAGGTTCAGGAGTTCACTTGACTAGATATGAGTTACATTCTATAGATCTTCCACGTGTCGTTTAACGGAGTAAAACCTAGCGCAAATAACGAGGAGTCTTATGGCGGGAAATAAACCGCCAAAAGAAGTAGTATAAGTGTGGCTTGTTGGGTTCATTTGTTTCATTTCACAAGATCAATCGATTTGGGAGAGAACTTCAAGGCTTCAAGGTACTTCTTTCACTCTCTTCGCGTTCTTCATTTGCTTTGAATATTCGTAGAGTAGCTTCAATCTGTTCTTAGCTAAATTAGGTTGTTTGATCTTTAGAATCATACGTTTTTTGGTGGATTTGTGTTTGGAGATAGGAGTAGGATTTGATCTTTAAGGAACCCAAATCCTAGAAATTATTTGTTTGTAGACTCGCTAAATAGAATATGTCGAGTGGAGACTCTTTAGAAAGTTTAGGAGAACAGATCGATACATTCGTAGGATCATCATCGAGTGAATCAACAGAAGAAAAATCATTAAGGGAATGGTCGCGTCAAGAGTTTTTTGAGGAAGGACCTGTAACCGTTATGTCGCATGAAGTTCCGTTGCAGGCAATTCCTATTAGATCATTGGCAGCTGTCGAGGAATTTAGTGGAGGGGTGAGCACAAGTGAGCCTACCAACATACTAACCAAGAACCCAGCTAGTCGAATGACGGCTAGTTTGCTGATGGAAATTAGGATTAAGTATAGATTTCCTATATCAATGGAACTGAGGGTGCCCTTGCCGTCTGAAAGGATCGATTATAAAATTCCCGGATGGATTGGTTTTTATGTAGTACCGTTTTCTAATGGGCTGAGATTCCCTATTCCGAGGTTAGCTTGGGAAATTTTGGATCATTATGGGATTGCTCCTTCACAACTAATGCCGAATGCTTGGAGGATTTTAATGTCGATTGAATGCTTAGCATTCGAACAAGGGTTATTGTTTGAGGTGAAGGACATTTTATATTCATACTACCTTAAAGAGCACCTAACTGAAAAAGGGAGATATACTTTGTACCTTCGTCGTAAGAGGGAACAAATAGTTATGGGGCTTCCAACAAACGATAGGGGTAATTGGCAGTCGGACTATTTCTTTGTGAAAAATGAGGGTATCTTTGGGTCGACTGGAATGGGTCGGGTTTCAGAATACTGGAGTGTATTTAGTGAGTATCAACTTCTTCTATTTATTGAAAATTTATCAATGTTATTGTCGTATGATACTAATGTATGGATTGTTTATTATGCAGGTCCTTTTCGAAACAGTTTATTCGACAAAACACCTCTTATTTTGTCGAACACAAAAGCTCTTCTTGATCTACCCGTCGAACAAAGAGATTGGAGGATAATCTTGGTAGAGCAGAGACTAAGAGCAACTTTACAGTGGAAAGAAATCTTCGAATCAGAAGGTATATCTACCCCTTTGGCACTTTCTAAAAACGTATTGGAAGTCATCTACTGTACTCGGTCGATTCGAGCTCTGTACGGAAAGGTGTGGTTTATAAAGACATTAACTCCAAAAGAAATTTTATGCGCAGAGGACATGGCGTCGAGGCAAATAAAAGTAGCATCAATTGATGAGTTGATGAGCCGAAAAAAGGCTAGGAAGCTCAAGATAAAGGAGCCAGAAGTGGAGGTTCCAGAACCACAATTGGTATCGTCGACTGGAACTCCAAAGCATAAGGGGAAGTCGACCGAAATAGTTGTCAAAGGGGGGAAAAGGAAGGCGGATGAAATCGAAGACATCGATAATATAGTTGTCAGGATTCCATCAGGGTCGACTGCAATTTCGGACCCATCAAGCCTTGACCCTTTTATTAAGAAGCTTTTGCTGGAGGAGGATGAACAGAGGTTATCCAAGATTGGCCCGGTCGAGTCGATGAAAAAGGCTGCGGCTTTAAATTACCAAGTAAGAAAGTAGATAGAAATTTCTTATTAATTTGTAGGATGGATTCTAATCAAATCCTTTTTCCAGGCAATGGAGTGCAGTCTACATATGCAGCGATATGTCGAATCGACTCTTAAGAAACAAAGAGAAATGGAAAAATCATTCGCGGCAATGAAAAAGGAAGTTGTCCAAATGAAGTCGCTTGAAAAAAGGAATGCTGCATTGGAGAAGGAGTTGAAGGAAGTGAAGGCAACACTTCAGATGGAAAAGGAGACTTCTGAAGTTACAATTGAAGGCTATAAGGATGCGTTCGAGAATGTGAAGAAGGAGAATGAAGAATTACTTAAGAATCTTGAAGGGATCGCTCTTGAATCTATGATGAAAGAACGCAGTCATCTGATGAAGGATTTCCTTGATGGGAAGACAGGAGTTTGGGAGCCTGAGAAATGGATTCAGCAGTATGACCAACTATTGGCAGGAGTTTCTTTTTCAGACGAGGGTGATGTAGAAGAGAAAGGTGAAGAGGTCGACTCGAAAGTGGCAGAAAAAGAAGTAATTGATGGCGAGGGAGCGGCTGAAGTTCAAGAAACGGATAAGAAGAATGAAGAACTTAGTCGAATGGAAATCGAGCCGACTACTCAAGTTCAAGAAATTCCTGCACCTGAAGTTGCTGCTGAATGTATTCAGGAAGAAGCTACTCCAGAAATTTGAATCTTTTGTAATTTTAATTTAACTCTTTGTAGAACAATTTTAATGAATTAATGATATTTTGGGATGATATTTCAAATGAAATTTGTTATTAAGTCGAATCACACAATACATAAAGTAGAAAAATTACTCTGAATCTTAAAATATGAATAAATGCACGCTTAAATTACCGGTGAAATTGCTTAAGGTGAATTGCATTCCAACTATTGTGAATTTGTCTCCCCTCAATTGTTTGTAATTTGTAGGCTCCGTGTCCAACAACTCTTGTGATGATGTATGGCCCTTCCCAATTTGGTATCAACTTCCCTTCTCCGACTTCTTTTGTGTTTTGAAAAACTTTTCGTAGTACCCAATCCCCTTCCTTGAATGTTCTGCTTCTGACATTTTTGTTGAAATATCTCGCCATTCTTTGCCGATGAGATGCAAGTCGTATGGTCGCCTTTTCTCGTCTTTCGTCGATTGTATCTAGATTCATATACATCAACTGCTGATTTGCCTCATCACCAGCGTACTGGTAGCGTAGAGAAGGAATGGCTTCTTCGATTGGAATTACTGCCTCTGTTCCAAATGCCAAAGAGAAAGGAGTTTCTCCAGTCGAAGAACGGATGGTCGTTCTGTAGGACCACAATACTCCAGGAAGTTCGTCTGCCCATGATCCTTTTGCCTTCTCCAATCTTTTCTTCAAAGTATTCAAAAGTGTCTTGTTAGAAGACTCGGCTTGCCCATTAGCTTGTGGAAAGCGTGGGGTTGAAAAACTTAACTTGATCCCCCAATTTTTACAAAAGTCTTGAAAATGTCGACTAATGAACTGGGAGCCATTATCTGTTACAATCTCCTTGGGAATGCCGAAACGACATATGATGTTTTTCCAGACAAATGTTTGAACTTCTTTGTCTCGTACTTTGGCAAAGGAGTCCGCTTCAATCCACTTTGAAAAATAATCTGTCAAGACTAGCATGTAGACTCGTTGTCCAGGGGCGGTTGGTAGCTTCCCTACAATATCCATACCCCACTTCATGAACGGCCATGGGGATAGGATAGGATTCAGCTTTTCTGGTGGAAGATGTGGAATAGGAGCGAATCTCTGACACTTTTCACACTTCTTCGTGTAATTGACTGAATCAATTCTCATAGTTGGCCAATAATACCCAGTCGAATGGGCGCGAGAGGCAAGGCTTCGTCCTCCAGAATGATTTCCGCATTCTCCTTCGTGCAATTCTGATAGTACATGTTGTGCTTGATCATGAGTAAGACATTTCAAGTAGGGTCCAGAGAACGACCTTTTCAATAGTTGTCCATTAAATATGGTGAATCTTGCTGCCTGCCTTTGAATCCTTCTTGCTTCATTTCTATCTTCTGGAAGCAGTCCATCTTGCAAGTATTTCATGATTGGTGTCATCCATGAGTCGTCTGAAGTGATGGTGTTAATCTCCTTGTTCTCCTTCCAAATTGATGGCCAATTTAAATACACTACTGGAATTGATTGAAGTTTGTCCCCATGCATCGTCGACCCGAGGGTAGCCAACGCGTCCGCCTGAGTGTTTTCACTTCTTGAAACTGAGATATGTTGAATTCTTGAAATGTCGCTTGGACTTCTTTAACTTTCTGCAAGTAGGAAAACATTTGAGGGTCTCGTGCCTGATATGAACCTTGGAGCTGATTCACTATCAATTGGGAGTCTGATTTCACTTCGATTCTTCTTCCCCCAAGCTCTTTGACCAAGCTGATTCCTGCTATCAAAGCTTCATATTCTGCTTCATTGTTTGTAACTCGGAATCCACATTTGATTGCTTGTTGTAGTATATCCCCATCAGGAGTAGTGATCACTATGCCAAGGCCACACCCTTTCTTATTGCTAGAACCGTCGACTGAAAGTTTCCAAAGTGAATTTGATTGGATTGAATTGACTTCAGTACCTTCCAAGGGATTCTGAGTTGGACTGAAATCTGCTACAAAGTCAGCCAAGGCTTGAGATTTGATTGATGTTCTGGGCTGGTAAGTGATGTCGTGTTCTCCCAATTCGACAGCCCATTTTGTTAATCTCCCAGTCAATTCTGGCTTGTGTAGTATGCTCCTCAAGGGGTACTCCGAGTAGACTGTGATAGGATGCCCTTGAAAGTATGGTCGTAGCTTCCTGGCTGACATTACCAAGGCTAGAACCAATTTTTCCAAATGCAAATAACGTGACTCCGTATCAAGTAATGCTTTGCTTACATAGTAGAAGTTGGGTGCCGTTCTCTTCACGAATCAAAACAGCGCTCACTGTTTGGTTTGACACTCCCAAGTACAAGAATAACCTTTCGTTGTCGAGTGGTTTTGACAACAATGGTGGTGATGTTAAGTACTGCTTCAACTCTTTCAGAGCTTGTTCGCAGGCGGAGTCCATTCAAAGTTTTTTGTCTTTTTAATGGCTGAGAAGAACATAAAACTTTTGTCTGTCGACTTGGAGATGAATCTGTTCAACGCGGCGATTCTCCCTGCTAGTCGCATGACTTCCTTTGGGCAGGTTGGAGAAGGAATTTCAAGTATGGATTTGATTTGATCTGGATTTGCCTCAATCCCTCGTTGTGTAACAACACATATCCCAAGAATTTCCCAGAAGCTACTCCAAACGCACATTTTGTTGGATTCAATTTCATCCCATACCTATTCATCACCTTGAATGCTTCTTCCAGGTGTTGCAGATGCTGATCAGATTTTGATGATTTCACCAACATGTCGTCTACATACACCTCCATTGTTTTTCCAATCTGTTGTGAGAACATTTTATTGACCATTCTCTGATATGTAGCACCTGCATTTTTGAGACCAAAGGGCATTACCTTGTAACAGATATGCCCCTATTGGTCATGAAAGCTGTTTTCTCTTGGTCGCTTGGATGCATAAGGATTTGATTGTACCCAGAATATGCATCCATAAAACTTAGCAATTCGTGTCCAGCTGTAGCATCAACCATTTGATCAATATGAGGCAATGGGAATGAATCTTTTGGGCATGCTTTGTTCAAATCTGTGAAGTCGATACAAACTCTCCATTTTCCATTCTTCTTTCGTACCACCACCACATTGGCTAACCAGGCTGGGAATTGAACTTCTTTAATGGCACCATTTTGTAACAATTTTTGGATTTCTTCATCAATGATCTGATTTCTCTCTGGGGCAAACTTCCTTCTTTTCTGTCTGATTGGAGGGTAGTCTGGATCCACATGGAGTTGATGAGTAATCAAGCTGGGGTCAATCCCAGTCATGTCTTCATGCGACCAAGCGAACTGGTCATGTCGTTTTCGCAAAAATTCACTTAAGTCTGCCCGTAGTCTGGGATCTAGATTTGCTCCAATTTGAGTTTTATGGTCTGCATATTTGTCATGGATTTGAACCTCATCCAATTCTTCAATATTTGGAAGTGTGGGCTCCTGCGAATGAGGTTCGTTCTGTAATTGCTATGCTGAATGGACCTTTGCCTTCATTGTTGTTTGGTAGCATCCTCTGGAAGCAACTCTATCTCCCCTTATCTCTTGAATCCCCCACTTTGTAGGAAACTTTAGAGTTTGATGATAGGTGGACGATACTGCCCTCATTTCATGAATCCATGGCCTCCCAATAATTAGATTGTAGGCTGAAGGACAATCTAGGACTATGAAGGTTGTCATTTTGTTGATTCCCCCTGCGTAGACTGGAAGGCTTATTTCTCCCAAAGTAAATTTTTGTTCACCACTGAATCCAATCAACACAGTCGTCTTTTTGTTAATTTTCTCTAATTCAGCTCCCATGTCTGCCAAGGCTGTTGTAAAGATGATGTTGGCTGAGGATCCTGTATCTACCAGAACTCGTTTGATCATGAAATTTGCCACCTGTAGAGAGATTACTAAGGCGTCATGATGAGGGTTCATGCTACCAGAGTTGATGTCGTCTGGAAACTCCATTATTAAGTTTGTAAACATTTTTTCTAAAGACGTCGTGGAATGTTGAAGGCTTGACACAATCGCTCTGGAATGTCGTTTGGCTGCTGAATATGATACTCCACTAATCTCTGATCCTCCTGAAATGAAATTCACGGTGTTATCAATTGGTGGAGGTTGAATTGGTGCTTCCCCATGTCCATCCTTCTCGTTCCTCTGAGCAAAAGTAGCTTGCCCCTTCTCCGTAAGTAGATCCCTTAAAAACCCTTTGTTCAACAACTCAAGTACTTCCAACCTCAATGCTACACATTCAGCTGTTGTATGGCCGTAGTCTCGATGGAACTCACACCATTTGTTTGTGTCTTTATTTTTGAAACTTTCTCTGTTGCGTGGTGGCCACTTTACTTCATTTCCCATCTTTTTAAGTACCAAGACTAACTCTCCCGGAGATATAGAAAAATTGTAGTCTGGGAGTCTGGGTTTTTCCATCGGAATTGTTTCTCGAGCTCTGTATGATGGAGGTCTTTGATCAAAACCTTTTTGGTGGGGCTGATGTTCTCTCCTTGGGTGGTTCCATTTCTCCGAATGACGCTTAGGCATCACATTTGTAAATTCTTTATGTCGTTTGGTAGAATGGGCTGTTCTTTCTTGTTTTGCATGTTGGAGGAAATGTCTTTTCTTTTATTCATTTTATCTTCTTCCCACCTGATTTCAACTTGTGCTCGAGCCATAACCTGGTCCATCGTGTAGCACCGAAACTTGGTCAGCTTTTTGTAGAGTCCACTTTCACAAAGTAACCCGTTCCTGAAAGCCTCCACAGCTGTGGTTGATGAAGGTCTGGGATTGTTATTCTTTCTTTGTTGAATCGAGCAACATAGCTTCGCAATGATTCTCCCCTCCGTTGTAGGATGGCACTAAGATCATCAGTAGTTTTTTCAAGTTTGCAAGAGCTGGCGAAATGTTCAACAAATTTGTCTGCTAATTGTTGATAAGATTTGATGGATCTGTATGGTAGGTTGATGAACCATGTAAGAGCTGGACCACCCAAAGTTTCTCCAAATCCTCTGCACATTCCAGCTTCCTATTGATGAGGAGCTAAGCCTGTTGACATCATTTTGTATTTATAATGAATGACATGGTCGTCTGGGTCAGTAGATCCATCGTATAACTTCATGTCTGGTGGGCTGAACTTCCGTGGTAGCTCAACAGATGTTATCGTCTCAATGAAAGGGGTATCTGAAATGGTTCCAGCTCTACTCTTCTTCATTGGGAGTTTCACCCCTGTAGACTGGACATAATAGCTTCTTTAAATTCTTTCATTTCCTTTCTCATTGTGACGACAATTTGATGGGCTTGGTTGACTGGTGAACTTGGTAAGTTCCTCTGGTTCTCACCATTTGATGGAACGTCGTCTGTTGTTTCGTCAAATGCTCCTTGAAGGTTAGCTGGAGTGATCCGGTTGTTGTGTTGTTCTGATGTATTGTGAAGCTGTGTGGGTGATGAAAGTAGTTCCAATTGTTTTTTGAGGTTTATGTTGGAACTACGAAATGTAAAATTCTCTTCTTCCAAAGCTTTCAATCTGTCTTGTAGTATGGCCAATTGTGATGCCACTGGATCAGGTGTTTGTTCATTGCTTGAAGTCATGATTGACTAAGCAGTGAGTGTTTGTAGGGTGGAAAGCCTTTGTCTGCAATTATTGCTAGGGCCCCACGGTGGGCGCCAAATTGTGGACTCCGGAATTCGCCATGGGTCCCCAATCAGAATTTGTAAGTTGGGCACTAGCAATCCTGCAAAAAACAAAGTAGAGTGGACGAGAGTAGGCTACCACCGGTGTGGTGGATACCGGGTACACTCCGACGCCCAAGTCAGTGGCAGGAAATAAGTTTGTAAAATGGGAAAGCAAGGTTGAATATTACCTCTACTTCCTTTGTTTGGCCGTGAGAGCCGTGTAATATATGAGAGGATTAAGGATTGAGAGCATGAAGTATTAGGGTGAGAGAAATGAGACTTGAATGCCTTCTTCCCGTATTCTTCTCATATTTATAGATAAAACATGATCTGAGGTTTGGTGGTAATGGTTTTGGAGTAAGTGAGGATTAGTGCTAGAGTTAGGTTAAGTGGAGTGGTGGGGATTAGTGCTAGAGTTAGGTTAAGTGGAGTGGCCATGCTTTATGATTTTAATTGTAATCAAATACATAATTCTTTGGGCTTTGGTTTCGGGCCTATGATGTGCTTAAGGTAAAAGACAGTTTTACCCTTAGACCAAATTTGGCTCTTACATACCCTAAGCCATGATACCCTTGACATTTGCTTCCAGTTAATCTCCTCTTCTTGAAGCATTATCTCCATTTGTTTCTCTATCGTGGTGATTTCTTATCCTTTTTTATATTGATCCCCATTTTTTTTGCCCACTTCAGATCCTTTAAGAGTCTTCTCATTTTATGTTTCTTGTCGCCAAACTCCTTTACACTCTACTGTTTCAAAAGATCTTGGGTCACGTTTACTTTTTTGACAAAGCTTTGGATGGGTTGCTTCACTAGCTGTCATTCCCCTTCAGTCCAACACCCTTTGATGATCTGGTTACATTGCTCATAGGAGTTCTAAATTTATTCATAAGAAAACCTTCTTCCCATTTTTTCTCCCAAAATGTCTTTTCAGGTCTTGCTCATGATTTCTAACAAAATCGGGCAATGATCTGATCTCCAGTTGTCTAAATTTCAGACATTGAGGCTGTAATTCAAGCTTCTCCACCTTGAGTTTACAAAAAACCTATCAAGTCTCTCCTCAATTGAATTGTTCTCGAACCGCCTATTCAACCAAGTGAAAAAGAGTGTTGGGGTAGGTGTTGAGCGCCAATTCCCCGTTGTATTTCCTTGTAAATACTATTGTAAACGTTTTATTATGAATAAAATGAGCAGTTTCTATAATATAATATATCTTCTTATATGGTAAAGACATAATAGACCTTAGGATGATTAGTCATGATACAGTTGCAAAAGCGTCGCAACTAACATTGAGTTGTATCATGATGTTGTCATTCTTAGACAGTTCCTGGTCAAGGTTTACACTACTTGGTCAGTAAAGTAAACCCGTTGAGACCGGTACATGTCGTATATTGGAATATATGATTCCAATGGTTTCTCAATTAACCATGAGTCTTGGAGACTCATATAAACGTGTAGGTGTTTATAGCGGATAAACACTGAACGACTCACCGAAGATTCTTAATGGATGATACACCAACGTCAATAAGAATCTTCTCGGGTTGAGTAGCATTTGTGATTCTTCAACTTGAGATACCACTGTGGGCACATGAGACATCTTTCACACTTAGATGATAGTCACATCACCGATCTATTCAGATCAGACCTCCGTCTATTCGTTGGGTGTGGACAGATCCTCAGGGTGTCCTGTGTGTGTCGAGATAGGATCTGTCAGTTCTGTGTACAGAACATAGGTAGTACATATATGATTAGCAATCAGATAAAAATCATGGGCCCGTAGTACACTTTAGAAGTCAGTTCTAAGTGTTCTTTTAGAGATTGCTAATAAAGACGTCGACGGGATTGTCCCTATAGAGATTTGACGTTTACATCTATATCTCTGGGATATATCTGGATACCTGTGACGGAGGAATTATACATATGTCATGACCTCGACCTGTATGATTCAGCGAGTTTATCTGTGGTCGTCATAATTTACGGGTGGGTAAATTATGGACATGAAATTGAATTTCGTGACGGATATGTCTGAATCTAGAGAGTCTCACTAGTGCTTTTATGAATAATACTGATTATTTACAAGTCGTTTAAAGGTTAAACGAAAAATACATGCGAAGTGACCTAATAGTCATTTCCTAATTTTTGTGTATTTGTATTTAATGATAAATTTTATTAAATACACATTAATTAAATGTTAAATTGTGATATTTGACATATATCATAAATATATATATGTATTTGAATATTTAAAGTAAATATAATACATATATTTAAAATATTTGTATTTAAATAATTATTTAATTATTTAATTGTTAAATAATTAAATTAATTAAAAATATAATATCTTAAGTTTTGATATTTTAGGAGATGTCTTGAGTTGCTTTTGTTGACTTGTTGAAAATTCATTAAAGTTGTAATGATCAAGTTTGCAAGTTGATAAAGCAAAAAAAATTAAATGAAACAAAAATAATATCTAGATATTATTTTGTATACCAAATTCCCAAGGCCTTTTTTGTGAAGTATATATTATTTTGTTTCATTTTATTAGGTTAAGGGTTCATAAGTTACAAAAACAAACACAAAAGAGTTGAGAGAAAAGTTTGAAGACAAAAGGAAAAAGCTTGGAAAATTATTGATTTTGTAAGTTTTTCTTTAAAGCCTTCAACATAGAAAATGTTTCTAACATGCTTAGCTTCAATATGTGTTGCTAGGATGTTGTCTCTACACTTATAGTTTGTATTTTAATTGGTTGTCAACTTGTTTGAAAGATGTGTGCATGTATAGTTTATAAGTGAGCTTGAAATAGTTTCAATGGCTTACTTTTGATATTTGATAATCAAGTTGTCATTCTAGAGTTTCTAAGTCACTCATTGATGACCTAGAATTGTTCTTGAGTTGTTTCATGATGGTGAGACTTGTTTGGTGTGGTAAAAAATGAATTAAAGTGTTGGATTTAAAAGATTTGGTAATATTTGTCAATTTGAAGAAATTGTAAAATTTGGGTTCTTAACCCTTTCCAAATTTGGGGATTTTCATATATATGATGTATTATAGTGTGTATATGATGCATGTTAATTTTTGAGTTGATTGGATTTGATCTTGGCATGTTTTGAAGATAAAATGACCAAATTGCAAAAACTGTAAAATGTTGGGGCTGTTCGACAATTAGGAAAAAATTGGGGATTTTGTTGCAATCTGATTTTGATGTATTGGACATGTTGAAAATCATTTTAGAAATGATTTAGAATCATCCAAAATTATATTTGACAATTTTAGGACTAAAATGATCAATTTGCAAAGTATTGGGGTAATTCGGTAATTACTAAGAAATTCGGTTTCTTGTGTAATTTTTCAGAATTTGATAATTGGGTAATTAAATAAATAAGTTTATTTAATTGATCCAAGAAAAATTTGAAATCGAAAATTTTGATTTTCCGCGATTTCGCTGCGTTACCGGATTTTCGCCATAAAACCCCTACAAGGAGACCCTTGGGACCCTAGATCCCACAATCACACTCTTCAGTAGTTCTCCTAAACTCGGTCATCAGCTCACTCCCTTTATCATATCCCCCTCGTTTTTCCTCTAAGGCTAGAATCTCATTAAAATCTCTTCCCTTTACATGCACTCAACTGCTGAGTCATGTGTGATAACTGTTAGAATGTGGAGAGCTGCTACTAGATCGTGGGGTTAACTGCAATGTGTTTGTTCGCACTCGAGCGATAATCGTCCTGATCGCTTTTCCCTTCGTTTTCTTTTCCATTGGTCGTCCTAATTGTTGTTCGTCCTTTGGCACGTCCTTTCTTTTCCCCCCTCATTGACTCGTTCGTCCTAGGGCGATTTTCTTCACTAACAATAGTATTGTGTTAACTTTCATCATATTTATATCCTTATTTTACTCATTTTCATTATAGCATTATATTTTGTTATACATTACTTTTTTTAAGTAATGTTCACTATAAATAGTAATTTTCATTGTTCAATTTTTTTAAGGATTTGGTATCAAATATATTTTTAGGTAATTTTCACGTGAATAATGATATTTTTTTTAAAGGTTTGACATGTTAAATTATATTTTTAGGTATATAAAATAATATTATAACTGTGACTGAATATTTATAACTATCATTGTAACTGAGAAATGTAATTGAGTATTGTGAATATGTGACTGGCAATGTAGCTAAGAAAATGTGATTAAGTATTTATAACTGACATTATAACTGACATTATAATTGAGATTTATGTATGTGACTAATATTGTAATTGAGTTATATGTGTGAATGTGATTATGAATGTGACCGTGACTGTGTGATTGTGGTTGTGTGGCTGTGACTGTTACTATGACTGTGTGATTGTGACTATAATACTCTGACTATGTGATTATGACTATAACTGTGACTGTGTGACTATGACTATGTGATTGTGACTGTTGCAACATAATATTTTTGGGACTGTTTTTACCTTGTGGAATGTCTAATTTAAGATAAGTTCTTTAATAAAAGTTGTGGGTATGAATGTTAACTCTATGTATCATTTTATAAATTGTAATTTGAAGTCTGGATGAAAGAGATATAAATGTTTGAAAAATAATTCATCGGTAACTTATAAATGTAAGGGTCATTTTGACCCATTTTTGTCGAAATATTGATCATGATACTTGTTTTAAAACTCATGATTTATAAATCAATAATATGTAATATTTTTCTTAAAACACTACTACTTTTGGGAAATATTTATTTTTTAAATTTAAAATAAAAAAAACACCTAAAATAAGCCCCCCACGTAATTTTTAATTTTTTTTAATAGCAAACATGTGATTATATGTCTTTTTATATGTAAATGAACTAAATGGGAAGAATTACTTGTGTTCGGACTAAATTTGAAGAGCCCTAGTGATTTTAATCTTTTTAGGAATTTTCTCAAAAAACAAACAAATTGATATGAGTTTAAAAACCAAATTGATATGAGCCCTAATGATTTTAGTCTTGTTTTAGATCACTTATTTTAGATGAGTCTTACCTCTATTGTTTTCTCTTTAATTGTAAGGTTTTAAATTTTATTTTTCTTCAATCATTTTTAGTCATTTTTTAATAAAAAATTTTACTTAATTTTTTATATAAAAAATATAAATTTTATTTATAATTAGATCCATCCTGAAATATTTTATTATTATAAAAAATAGTTTTATTAATAAAATAATAACGCCAACTTTTATGTACATGACATCCATTGGTTATTGAGTTTATAAACATCTCATGTTCGAGATTGTTGACCAAACTGCAAGACAATCATTAATTACCATTTAAAATTATTTCAAATCTCGATAAAAATTAATTGAATGTAACTTTGATTTTGTTACACTTCTTTTTCTTTCTTTCTTTTTATTTTTTGTTTTGTTTTTTGTTTTTTTTTTTGAGAAAAGATTTTTTAGTTTGTTTGGTCTAAGGGTGGTAAAAAAGTCCGGTCCGGGGTGAAAAAAACTCGGGCCGGGCTTTAAAATGAGGGGTCCGAGCCCGAGCCGGGCTCAATCAAAAAATCTCGGGCCCGACTCGGCCCAGGCTGAAAATAAATAATTATATATTTATATTTATAATATATATATATATATATTTATATTTATATAATAAATTTTAAATATTTATAATTTTTTATATTAAAAAAATCAACCCTGGGCCGGGCTTTTCCCGGGCCCACACCTAAATTCAAATTGTCGAGCTCGGGCGGGGCCGTTGTCATCCTTAGTTTGATCATGCTATTTGTGGTCGTTTTGCTAAAAGATTAGATTGAACGGATATGCAATGAACAATGCAGTGAGAACAATATTACCGTTACAAGGAAAATTAAATCGGACTGGGTTGAGTCGCGGACTATGTTGCTCTCTTTAAGACATTTCGCGGCTCTGCCCAGAAATTTATGCTAGCAGTAATCGGCCCCGACGTCCCCAGGATAAAACAACCCAAATAAACATTGTCTCAATCGGTTAGCACTGAAATCCGATTGGAATACTCACACCCAACACAAAAATAATTACTCGGTATCTTAAAAATGGAAAAGAAATTTAGCAGAAACTCTCGGCTGTGTTCACTCTCGGCTCTATGGAAATTTCTTGTTTTTTTTTCCTTTGTTTGCTCTCGGTTTTGTTCTTTTTTTTTTCTATCGCACACTTTTTTCCAACAAGAGGCAATATGTTTATATAGGAAAAATTTGAACGTAAGTAATAAATTCACTTTTGATCTTCAATTTTCTAAACGTTGGACAATAAAGGAAAATAAAAAAACGTTTAAGAATATTAAATCAAAAACGTGTTGGAAATTAAAATAAATGAATAAGCTGTTACAGAAAATTAAAGGGCAATACTGTTACAAATTCTTTTATTATTTTTTGAAAAAATTTAAATGTATTTTCTCCAAAAGAATATATAAACACCCATACTAAACAGACGGACGGCGGCGGTAGCGCGCGCACGTGTTTGGAGAACCGACTTTGGCCTAACTCCTCACCCTTCCATAAAATTGGGTACCCCTTGGGGCCCAAACCCACTTCACAACATAACACCTTATAAACAAAAATTTGGTGTTGTATCTTCCCATTATGGGATGAGGTGCCAAAGCTCAAGTATAACTCCCTAATAAAACTTGTAACATTTCCGTACAAACAAAACTTGTAACTTCCCAATTAATTTTGTAACAACTTTTTTCATGCAAAACATATAACTTATGTAACTCATATTTATTGAAATTGACATTTATAACAATCCCCTACTTGAATTTTAATAAAACATTTTCATCGAGCAATATAATATAAGGTCATGAATAAATAAAGGTATCTATCGACTTGAACCTTTACATAGTGTTGACGATTCAGATTATACTAGAGTAACTCGTAGTTTTGAACTCTATCACTGACAACGTTACACATACAAACCTTTCAGGGTGAAGTCAAAAAAGTCTGTGCATTACTGATGTGCACGTATATCCCAGTATAATGAATGCTCTAGAAATTTTTGCCAAAAGTTTCATAAGAAGTGGTCTCACTTCTACATTCACATACGGTGTGTCTATCAAGAGTACTCTTGTAGCTAGGTACTCCACTCTATATAGAGTATAAAACACATTAAGAGTTAAATAAATCATCCTTACATCGCTTCAGGATATCATGCTCTCATAATGGGACTCGTGATTATAAGCATGATTCAACTCTCATTACTTTATGACTTGTTATTACTCCTTGAACCTATTTCTTGGGATCTACAGTCTATAGGTCGGGTTACCATCACAAGTAATCTAATTATTTAATGGCAATAGTCTCATTCTTTTAGAAGTGTTGAATATCTTCTCTCTTGCTAAACCTTTCGTCAAAGGATCAGCCAAGTTATCGTCAGTCCGTACATGATCCACTCTTACAGCTCCAGTAGAGAGATATTATCTAACTATGTTGTGTTTACGACGTATTTGTCGTCTCTTACCGTTATAATAATGGTTTTGAATCTTTACAATGGATCAATACAACTAGTATCACTCTCACTCATAAATGGGTATCTGATAGCAAGCTTCTCAACCAAGCTGCTTCCTCACTAGCAGATGCCAGTGCAATCATCTCTTCCTCTCTTCTTTTTGATCCTGTTTGCGGGCTTCATCTTCTATACGAAGACGGGTAATAAGACTTTCTATGGAAAATTCCTTAGTTTTATGCCTAATGGTACCTTTAAAGTCTTTCCGGATGAGGATAATTTATCAATTATGGCAGCTACTTGGAATTGTTCATCTAGAGACATACTCAGATATAATCTCATGAGCTATTTTTGTAGTTCATGGGATTAAGTTTCTACGGATTTATCATCTACCATTTGATGCTTAAGGTAACGACTAACATCATATTTTTTAGACACAGCCTCTTCAGTATCATATTTGTTCTGAAGGGCATCCCAAACATCCTTAGCAGTTTTCCTATAACTATATATATCATACAATTCATCAGACAAACTATTAAGAATATAGTTTTTGCATATAAAATCATTCTCTTCCCAATTTTCATGCTCCCTAATTTGGACTACGGTAGGGTCATCAGACAATTTGGTTTTTTCAGACATACAGTAGTTTGCTAATTTGTTAACAGTGATGAAAAACATCATTTTTAATCTCCAACATTAAAAATGAAATCCTTGAAACCGAAACGGTTTGTTTAAATCAATAGCAACAGAATCAAATGCAATAGTGTTCATGGCAGCAGTAGCAGAAGCAGAAGCAGAAGCAGACATGGCAGATAAAGCACGTCTTAAAATTGTAGAAACAGAGATTGCAAGTCGGAATAATATTACCGTTCACCAAGAAAATTAAATCGGACTGGGTTGAGTCGCGGACTATGTCGCTCTCTTTAAGACGTTTCGCGGCTCTGCCCAGAAATTTGTGCTAGCAATAATCGTCCCCGACGTCCCAGGATAAAACAGCCCAGATAAACACTATCTTAATCGGTTAGCACTGAAATCCGATTAGAATACTCACACCCAACACAAAAATAACTGCTCGGTATCTTAAAAATGGAAAAGAAATTAAGCAGAAACTCTCGGTCGTGTTCACTCTCGACTCTATGGAAATTTCTTATTTTTTCCTTTGTTTGCTCTCGGTTTTGTTCTTTTTTTTTTTTTTGTTTCTATCGCACACTTTTTTTCAACAAGAGGTAATATGTTTATATAGGAAAAATTTGAACGTAAGTAATAAATTCAGTTTTGATCTTCAATTTTGTAAACGTGGGACAATAAAGAAAAATTAAAAAACGTTTAAGAATATTAAATCAAAAACGTGTTGGAAATTAAAATTAATAAATAAGCTGTTACAAAAAATTAAAGGGAAAAACTGTTATAAATTCTTTTATTATTGTTGATGGTGTTTTTGGGCGCTACGGTATTTAAGACGATGCGGCAGGGATAAAAGAGGAAAGGCCAACCATGCTCGGAAACATCAAGAAGTGCCGACCCGAGCAAACTGGTCCGAGAAACCGGGCAGTATACAGGTCGGCAGAAGCATTCTCAAATACGAAAGATCACTTGTGGACGACCATATCAAGAACCGGCCACAACTCAACCGACCACTTTGGTTCAGATGACCGAGCACTATAGAGGTCGGCATGAACACTCTCAGCATAAAAGGTTGTCATGGCCGACCTCATGAAGACCGACCAGATAGCGAGGCGTGTTCAGGAAGATAGAGCATCCTATTTTCTCGGATAATGTGACAAATTATCCTACTTTCACGGGGAAACTGATGAAATTAGTATCTTAATAGGATAAAAGGAGTAAAGATAGTTTGAAATTAGGAATCCTTGAGGAAGAAGGGATTGACTCAACTGGGAACCCTTGTAGAAGAAGGAGTCTGATTTCTGTTATTATAAATAGGAGGGTAGAGCATGTGTAAAAGGCATCTCAAAAAATCATCAGAAAAGTTAAGTGATCAGAATCATCAAAGCTCTGATTTGTAAAAGCAAAGAAGAGACCCGATGAGTGTATTTGAGTAATAAAAAGTACCACCCTGTTCTTGTCCATGGACGTAGGTCGGATCAAGGTCCACCGAACCACGTTACATCGTCTTGTCTGATTGGTGTATTTTTTTTGCTTTCCGCTAAGTTTGCTTTTGGTTTCCCCCATAACCAAACAAATTCACTATTGATGGAGGATTCTCTCGGGAATGATATTCCCATATTACCCTGAGACCAAAATCCACCGTCAACAGTTGGCGCCGTCTGTGGGGAACTTCACAAAAAGCAGTTCACGTGATAAGACAAATGGCGGAGGGCGGAAATCACCAACCAGGAGATCCGGCAATGGACTGGATGAAAAAGATGGAAGATAGCATGAGGTCTATGATGGATCGACTAGAAAGAATGGAAGGAGCAAACAACGAGAAACCTGAAACCGGGACCAGCCAGAAGAAGAAAGAGAGGGAAAGAGGGAAAAGAGTAGTAGATGTAAGCGAGGACGAGGGACCCAGAAAGAGAGGCCCCCATGGGATAAGATCTGAAGTGGTAGGAAGAGAGCCACGATCAGAAGACGCATGGGAAGAAGAAGATGAGGAACAATCACCCAACCCCTCCTCCGACAGTTTTTACAACTCCGAGAGAGAGGACAGAAAGTACAACGAAGACGCACAAGAGATCTCCAGGCTTAAGGAACGCCACGCCCGGAACGATAGGCAAACAGAAGGATACAGAAGGCGGCACGGGGGCACAACCCGTGAAATAAAGTCTTGGTTGAGAAAAGAGATAACCAGATGGGGAGAAGGCCTCAAGACCGGCACGGGAGACACCCGAAGCGAGGAAGAGGAGTCTCCCCTTACGGAAGAGATAAGGTCAGCACAGTTCCCGAAGCGATTTAACATGCCGACCATGGCACCATACAAAGGCCACTCCGACCCAAAATCCCACATCGAGAACTTTGTCCTCCTGATGGAAGTACAGGGAGTAACAGGCGACGCCACATGCAAAGTATTTCCCTTAACTCTAGGTGGGCCTGCCATCCTATGGTATAGAAGTCTGGCCCCGGGGAGCATCCAGAGCTTCTCCCAACTTAAGAAGTCGTTTATCCGGCACTTCAAAGGAGCCTGCACCCCTAAAAAAACGATAGGAGAACTAAGGCTCATGAGACAAGGAGACGACGAAACACTGAAAAGCTTCATTGAAAGGTACCACAACACTGTACTCGAGGTCGGAGGGTACGAATCCCAAGAAGCCCTGGAAAGTCTGAAAGGGGCCCTAAGGGTCGGGAAACTGTGGACCCACCTGAGGATCCACGAGACACCAGACTACGCTACCGCACTGGAGGTAGCCCGGAAGTACGTTCTACTAGAAAGCGAAGAAAAAGTATCCCGGAGGGGGACAACCGCCAGAGAAAGGGTGACAATGAGGGAAGACCACCGGCGACCGGAAAGAGAATTCCGGAAGTTCAATCCAAGACCCAAAGAATTCAAGCCAATGGCACAAAAGGATCAAGGAAAAGGGCCCACAACTCAAGTAAACCATGTGGTCCGAGAGGAAGCGCACATTCCCCTAAGCAAGCCGCCAGGGGAAATCATCATGGAGATACGGGAGAAAGGCCTCTTAATAGAACCTGACCTCAGGAGGTTTCCCCCAGACAGAAAAAACAAAACATCCTACTGCCTACACCACAATCTAAAAGGGCACACAACCGATGAATGTAAGGACCTGCGGGAACAAATGGAGGACCTGGCCCGGAACGGGTACTTGAACAATTACATCGACCACGAGATCATGGCCGCCAGACAAATGGCAAGGAATCGAGAGGTGAACGTCATCGCAGGAGGGGCAACGCTAGCCGGAGACTCTAACCGGTCGAGAAAGAATTACAGCCGAGCACGGGGGACAGAGGTGCTGAAAACAGAAAAAATCCCAAAAGGAAATCGGTCAACACCCATTATGCTCACCGATGAAGACGCTCAGGGGGTAAGTTTCCCCCATGACGACGCACTAATAATCAAAGCAACAATCGGCGGCACAGAAGTGGACAGAATCTTGGTGGACCCCGGGAGCGCGGTAGACATAATTTCCAAAGAAACTTTGGAGAGCCTGGGGGTAGAGTACACAGCTCTAACCGAGGACAGCACCCCCCTGTACTCGGTTTCGGGGGTTCAACGGTCGTCCCGCTGGGAAGAATTCAACTAGCAATGACGATCGGAGCCGCCCCCAAAACCCGAACAATCATGATAAACTTCACTGTAGTAGACTGCATGAGCAGTTATCAAGTCATTGTCGGCCGCCCCTTCATGATGAAAACCAAGGCCGCAATGTCCTGTTATTACTTAAAATTGAAGTTCCCCACACGGGAAGGGATCGGGATCGTATGCGGAAGCCAGAAGACAGCCCGCAGCTGTTTTGCCACCTTCTCGCGAGAGACCCTCTGCGTGGAAAGAGGCACCAAGAAGAGACAGAGAGACGAGGACGACGAGAACACGAGGAAAGACCCTGCTCCCCGGCCCGATAAAGCTGCACGGCTCGGAGCAGCCGAAGAATTAGAAGAAGTAAAACTGTTCGGGCCGAAGAAAAGCATAAAAATAGGGGGAAGTCTTGACGAGGCCCTAAGAAAAGACTTGTTGGAATGTCTACGAGAGTACCCCGACGTTTTTGCATGGAGACATGATGACATGCCCGGAATCGACCCAAAATTCGTAAGTCATCGCTTAGCAGTAAACCCATCACACAAACCAGTAAAACAGAAGAGGAGAATATTCAACCAGGAGCGGTGCAGAGCAATAGCAACCGAGGTGGAAAAATTGCTGAAAGCAGGTCTCATCCGGGAAGTAAAATACCCAGAATGGGTGTCCAACGTGGTATTGGTGAAAAAATCTAACGGAAAATGGAGAATGTGCGTAGATTTCACCGACCTCAACAAAGCATGTCCAAAAGACAGCTTTCCCCTCCCAAATATAGACCAGCTGGTAGACACAACAGCCTGCCAAGGGTTGCTAAGCTTCATGGATGCTTTCTCGGGATACAATCAAGTCAGAATGCACCATGCGGACGAGGAGAAGACCACCTTTATCACTGACCAAGGACTGTACTGTTATAAAGTAATGCCTTTCGGATTGAAAAATGCAGGGGCGACTTTCCAGAGACTGGTGAACAAAATCTTCAAACCGCTCATCGGCACAACCATGCTGGTATATGTCGACGACATGATAACGATGTCCGGAGAACCAAGGGACCATGTGGCCGACCTGAAGAAAACTTTCGAACTCCTGAGGAAACACAATTTAAAGCTCAATCCAGAGAAGTGTGCATTCGGGGTAGCCTCAGGAAAATTTCTGGGCTACATGGTAAGTTCACGAGGTATTGAAGCAAACCCGCAAAAGATACAAGCCGTGCTAGACCTGAAATCGCCCCTGACAGTTAAGGAAGTACAAAGCCTTACAGGAAGGATCGCCGCACTCAACCGGTTCATCTCACGGGCAACCGACAAATGCCATCCTTTCTTCAAAGTCATCAAAAAGGCTTAAAAAGGGGTCGACTGGACACCTGAGTGCGAAGAAGCCTTCCAGCACCTAAAGCAATACCTGGCACGACCCCCTCTCCTAGCCAAACCCCTCCCAGGGGAGACGCTGTATCTATACCTGGCCGTCTCAAAGCACGCAGTAAGCTCGGCACTGGTACAAGAGACCGACCATGTCCAGAAACCAGTTTACTATGTCAGTAAAGCCCTGCTGGACGCAGAAACTCGATACCCCATGCACGAACTCATTGCCCTATCCCTGGTCACTGCAGCACGGAAGTTACGACCCTACTTTCAGGCCCATCCTATCAAGGTATACACGGATTATCCCCTGAGACAGATCTTGCAAAAACCAGAGGCCTCAGGGAGACTGATGAAGTGGTCAGTAGAAATAAGCGAGCACGACATCTCCTACCTCCCAAGAACAGCAATAAGAGGGCAGGCCTTAGCGGACTTCATAGCAGAACTCACAGAACCCCAGATCTTGGCCGTAGAAGAAGACAGGTGGGAAATGTCTGTAGACGGATCCGCAAGCTCGCACGGCTACTGGGCAGGGGTAGCACTAAAAAATGGAAAGGGAGAAGAAATACTGCTAGCCCTCAAATTTGCCTTCAAAACCACAAACAACGAAGCAGAGTACGAGGCAATACTGGCCGGACTAAGGCTATGTACGGTAGCAGGGGTCCACAACGTAGTGATCAGGAGTGATTCTCAGCTAGCAATACAACAGCTGAAAGGGGACTTTCAAGCCAAGCCAGAACCAGCCATGGTAGCTTACCTGGCCGAAGTGAAGAAGTGGATGGAGAAAGTGGGAAACGTACTCTTCGAACAGGTCGGACGAGAAGACAACTGCGAAGCAGATTCCCTAGCCCGACTCGCCTCCTCAATGAGGACAGAAGACCCAGAGTAATCCCTCTTATATACCTCCGAGAAAGAAGCATAGGGGAGACGGAAGTAGATGTACTAGAAGAAGAAGGCCAAGATTCATGGATGCAACCGATCAGGAGATATCTGGAAACAGGAGAAACCCCTGAAGATAAAAGGGAGGCCAGGAAGTTGAAGTTCAAGAGCACCAAGTTTTCCCTGATTGAAGGAGTACTCTACCGGAGAGGGTACACCGTACCCCTCCTAAGATGCTTGGCACCAGAAGAAGCAGACTACGTGCTCAGGGAGATTCACGCAGGCATCTGCGGAAGCCACGCCGGGGGAAGATCAATCGCCTTCAAAGCCCTAAGGCAAGGGTATTACTGGCCGACCATGCACCAGGATGGCGTAAGGATAGCACGGAAATGCGAAGGTTGCCAGAAAAATGCCAACCTCTACCATCAGCCGGCAGAGCAGCTGACCACCATATCCAGCCCCTGGCCCTTCGCACAGTGGGGGCTAGACATCATAGGGCCAATGCCGAAAGGACGAGGTCAGGCGAAATATGCAATCGTGGCCATAGACTACTTTACCAAATGGGTAGAGGCGGAGCCATTGTCCACCATCTCGGAAAAGAAGGCCACAGAGTTCCTGAAAAGAAATATAATCTGCCGGTTCGGAATCCCCCGAGCAATCATCACCGACAACGGAAAGCAATTCGACAGCAGGGGATTCAGGAAACTTTGTGAAGACCTCCAGATAACTTTGAAATTCGCCTCGCCAGCCCATCCTAAGTCAAACGGGCAGGTTGAAGCCACCAATAAAACTATCAAGTCAAACCTAAAAGCTCGACTCGGATCAAGAAAAAGCTTATGGGTCGAGGAGCTACCGGTGGTACTGTGGGCACACCGGACGACCTTCAAGGATTCAACAGGAGAGACACCCTTCTCCCTATCATACGGATGTGAGGCCGTCATTCCAGCAGAGATCGGAATATCAACCCACAGGGTCCGCCACTTTGAGAACGAGCGGAACGAAGAACTCATCAAAAGCCACCTCGACCTGATCGAAGAAAGGAGAGAGTAGTCAGCAGTAAGAGCAGCAATCTACCAACAGAGAATGGCCCGCTTCTACAATAGGAGAGTCCGGACCCGCTCTTTCCTACCAGGCGATCTAGTGATAAGAAGAGTGACTCTGAACACCCGACGACCAGAAGAAGGATCGTTAGGTGCCAAGTGGGAAGGACCCTACAAAATCACCGAGGTGGTAAGACCATGGGCCTACATCCTAGAGCATCTGGACGGCACGAGATAAAGAAACCATGGAACGCCGAAATGTTAAAAAAGTACTTCCCGTAAAAATCAACTTTCCTTTCCTCTATTTTTCTTTCTTTTTGCAGAAACCTGCCAAAGCACCGAATCGGAACAACTGTTGTAAATAGGGCAGCACGCCCCCAAGCATGAATAAAAATTCCTTTTCTGGCAAAATCCTTTAAAAGAAAAAACAGCCACCAACGGGACTATTCAGAACTTCGGCTCGGGGCTAGATTTCGTTCCACCGAGGCCACTGAGATAAAAAGCTCGGGGTCGGGCCATGTCCCACCGAGTCTGCCCTTTGGACTGGGGACGTAACATTCCCCCAGGACCAAGTAATTATTATACAGCTCGGGGTCGGGCCATGTCCCACCGAGTCTGCCATTTGGACTGGGGACGTAACATTCCCCCAGGACTAAGTGATTATTACAGCTCGGGGTCGGGCCATGTCCCACCGAGTCTGCCCTTTAGACTGGGGACGTAACATTCCCCCAGGACTAAGTGATTCTTACAGCTCGGGATCGGTCCATGTCCCACCGAGTCTGCCCTTAGACTGGGGACGTAACATTCCCCCAGGACTAAGTGATTATTACAGCTCGGGATCGGGCCATGTCCCACCGAGTCTGCCTTTGAACTGGGGACGTAACATTCCCCCAGGAATAAGTGATTATTACAGCTCGGGGTCAGTCCATGTCCACCACCGAGTCTGCCCTTTGGACTGGGGACGTAACATTCCCCCAGGACTAAGTGATTATTACAGCTCGGGATCGGGCCATGTCCCACCGAGTCTGCCCTTTGGACTGGGGACGTAACATTCCCCCAGGACTAAGTGATTATTACAGCTCGGGGTCGGGCCATGTCCCACCGAGTCTGCCCTTTGAACTGGGGACGTAACATTCCCCCAGACTAAGTGATTATTACAGCTCGGGGTCGGGCCATGTCCCACCGAGTCTGCCCTTTGGACTGGGGACGTAACATTCCCCCAGGACTAAGTGATTATTACAGCTCGGGGTCGGGCCATGTCCCACCGAGTCTGCCCTTTGGACTGGGGACGTAACATTCCCCCAGGACTAAGTGATTATTACAGCTCGGGGTCGGGCCATGTCCCACAGAGTCTGCCCTTTGGACTGGGGACGTAACATTCCCCCAGGACTAAGTGATTATTACAGCTCGGGGTCGGGCCATGTCCCACCGAGTCTGCCCTTTGGACTGGGGACGTAACATTCCCCAATGACTAAATGATTATTACAGCTCGGGGTCGGGCCATGTCCCACCGAATCTGCCCTTTGAACTGGGGACGTAACATTCCCCCAGGACTAAGTGATTATTACAGCTCGGGGTCGGGCCATGTCCCACCGAGTCTGCCCTTTGGACTGGGGACGTAACATTCCCCCAGGACTAAGTGATTATTACAGCTCGGGGTCGGGCCATGTCCCACCGAGTCTGCCCTTGGACTGGGGACGTAACATTCCCCCAGGACTAATGATTATTACAACAGCTCGGGGTCGGGCCATGTCCCACCGAGTCTGCCCTTTGAACTGGGGACGTAACATTCCCCCAGGACTAAGTGATTATTACAGCTCGGGGTCGGGCCATGTCCCACCGAGTCCGCCCTTTGGACTGTGGACGTAACATTCCCCCAGGCCAAGTAATTATTACAGCTCGGGGTCGGGCCATGTCCCACCGAGTCTGCCCTTTGGACTGGGGATGTAACATTCCCCCAGGACTAAGTAGCCATCACAGCACGGGGTCGGGTTACGTCCCACCGGGCACAAAAATATTTGAGAAAAGAAGACAAGCGAGTAAAGAAAACATGCAGGGCAGGAAACACAAACACACATTCAAAAGATAGAAATATAAAAATATCATTAAAACCAAAAAAAAATGTTATTACAAGAAACAAAATGTACGAAGGGCCCCGTTCGGGTTACCCCTATTCAATCAGCCCGCGCAGGAGCATGTAGCACTTCCTCAGCTAGCTCGGACGACGGGAGAATAGGCTCGGCCTCGGAGGAAGGAGCCACAGCCTTAACCTCAGCAACTTGGGGGCCTCAGCTTCCGGGGCCAGAGATGACACAGGCAACCACAGGGCGGTCCTCCGAAGAAACCGGTACGGCCGGGGCAACTGAGATCGGGTCAGGATCCATCACTCCCTCGGAGGACGAAGGCAACCACCTCTTAAACTCCTCCTCGGATATCTCCGACCTGCAGTAACGGATGGCCGCGTAAACAGGTCCATATCCAGATCGGGGAAAACCACAGGAAAGATCTCCGCCAGATCTCCGAATCCTGACCCCTCAAGACGGATGGAATCCCTCTCGGCTTCCAGCTGCTCCTCCCTGAATTTTATATCTCACCCGGCCTGGTCCAACTCTTCCTCCCGGGACCTCATTTCGGCTCGGACCCGATCCATCTCCTCCTCTTTAATCCGCAGCCGATATTCAAGGGATCCCATATCCACCTTGAGGATCCTATTATCAGCCTGGACCCTCTCTAGTGCCGCCCTAGCCTCCTCAGCATTCTTCCGCTCCACCGTGACAGCAGTCTTAAGACCCTTATTTGTTTGGAGAGCCTCGACCGCAGCAAGCTCGAGATCCCGGGTCTTGTCTTCAGCACTAGCAAGCTTGGCCTCCACCTCGGACAGCCGGTTCTGAATCCTCTGGGCCTGACCACCCCAGATAAAAGGCTCAAGAACAAATCCTTGTTCCTGGCCGACAAATAAGTCATCTGCAAAAAAAAAAAAAAAAAAAAAAAAAAGGGAGAGGAAATCAAATCTTGAAAAAAACTAAGTCATGAAGACACGTCGGTACAAAAGAAGGAAAACACATACCGCGGCCATCTGGGAGCACATCTCCTTCACACCACCTCCTCGGAGACAGGTCCTCATACCTCGAAATTTTCTCAGGAGGTATCGCTTCGGCCAGTTCATTGAAAGCCGGAACAAGGTGGGAAGTAGACTCCCTGATGCCCTCCCCGAGGTCGTCAACACCGAGGATCACAGAACCCTTCCGTTTCTTGGAAGGGCCCCCTGGCGCCCTCCTCTCCACCTGAGATGGCGCCCTCCTCTCCGCCTGAACTGGTGCCTCCATACTTGGCACCTCATCATCTTCCACCTCCCTTGCAACCTGAAGGTCCACAGCACCAAATGGACGCTTCCTTCTCCTAGATGGCCTCGGGGGACTACCAGAACGGACGATGACTGCCCCTGAAAGTTGATCTTGAGAGCCCGGACGCTCCACCTCATCAGACACCCGCACAGCCCCGGATGATGCAGGCCGTTTCTGGGAAGCACTGGAGCTCCCACCGGGAGAGGACTTCTTCGAGGAACCGATCAAACGGTCAAGATACTTTGGCCGCCTAGACATACCTGAAAAACAACAGTAGCAAGAGAGCAGTCAGTACAAAAAAAAAAAAAAAAAAAGGGGGGGGGGGGGGGGGGGGGGGGGCACGACCTCCTATCCGACCCGGGACTTCGGGGGAACGACCCTAATAAGACCGTACTCAACAAAAGCAGCGTCATTCACCAGGTCCCTCCAGTGGCCAGCATACCGCCGAGCCCATACCACCCGCTCCCGGACCTGGTGAGAAACCTTGGGAGCATCTCTCCAACAAGCTGAGGAAGGGCAAAGAAAGTCAGAAGCCTAGTATAGAAAAAACTAAAAGGCAAAAAGCGAAGGGTAGTAGATCCTAACCTCCCGCCCTGAAGATATCCGGGACCGAGACATCCTCCACATAAAATCGCAGAACGCGTCCCCAATCTCCAGTGGCCCAGAACCAAAGGTCCTTAAAGTTTTTGTTAGAGTCAGGGAGATTACGGACAAGATGGGAGGAATCTGCATACGCCGAGAGGTAGTACCATCCATGGTGTGACCGAGGATTGGCCTTCAACCTATATAATCTCTTCACTTCCTCTAGTGAAGGCTCGCCCAGACCTGCTCGGTGCCAGATCACGTACAGGCCGGCCAGGATTCTCCAATTGTTCAAATTCAATTGGCAGGGAGCAATTTTCATCTCGTCGTCAACATCCAGGCGAAGTACCGTTGGATAGGGAGCCGGAGACCACACTCAAAAAAAATCGGAAGAAGGGCCACCGAACCGTTACCAGGTTGACTAGCGCGGTCAAAAGGGTGAGGAACCTCAAGGGCGATGTCGATCGGGATGTCGTACCGTTGTCGAAGCACCGCCAAATCCTCCTCGGTAATTCTAGAAGGACGGTCCATATCCAGAGCCGAGCAGTCCAAATCACCAGGCTCCGGATCCCTACGGGGAACCCTCTGATGGTAAGTGTCTTGCTCCACTTCAGAAGGGGTAGGGGTTGTATCCAGGTCCTCTACTCTAGGGTTTCCCGAGCCCGAGGAGGGTTCTCTAGCAGGGGGAGACGAGGGGTGTACAGGAGAGGAAGACAAGAGACGGTCGCCTGACATCCTAAGACAAATCAAAGCAAAGGAAGGGGAAGGAGATCAGCTAAATGCCAAACTCACCATACGGGAAAACAAAAAGGAGGGATGTCCAGAAGAACTACGACCTAAAAGGGACCAGAGGATGCCCTAAAGAGACACTCAAAAATAAATCTCTCCCTAGCAGCAGATAGAAAAATAAAAAGAGAGAGGAGGCCGGAGAACTTACTTCGCTTCGGTAGGCAGGAGAAGAAGCAGAGGTATCAGAAGAAGCTTGGGGAAGTACGCGGACAGGAAAATGGAGTTCTTTTTCTTTTTTTTCAAAGACCGCCAAACAGTTGCACAGGAAAAGCTTCGTCTCCTTATAAAGTCGAGAAGCAAAACATTATTGGCCGTTAAAACAAAGAAAGAGCCCTGGATGAACGCCACTTGTCAAGCAGAAAGGAAAACTCGAACGGACGAGATTAAAATGCTGTAGGAACATCCCTGCACAGCCAAATTCTTCTCTACTTTTGGCGGGAAGCGGGTAGATGGTCGACAAGTGTCAGGCCCACAGCAAAACCCTAAAGACGATTTGACAGGCATTTAAGAAGACATGACGGTTGTGCGTCTCGAGGAAAGATGCTTGGAGGAAACGGCAAGAGAATTTCTTTTTTAAAAAACATCCTGGGACGACCACCAGCGAAGACGATCAGCACACCATCTTCATATAGTTCCCGGTACCAACTCGCATACTCGTTGGAACCGAGAACTAGGGGACAGATGTTGATGGTGTTTTTGGGCGCTACGGTATTTAAGACGATGCGGCAGGGATAAAAGAGGAAAGGCCAACCATGCTCGAAACATCAAGAAGTGCCGACCCGAGCAAACTGGTCCGAGAAACCGGGCAGTATACAGGTCGGCAGAAGCATTCTCAAATACGAAAGATCACTTGTGGACGACCATATCAAGAACCGGCCACAACTCAACCGACCACTTTGGTTCAGATGACCGAGCACTATAGAGGTCGGCAGGAACACTCTCAGCATAAAAGGTTGTCATGGCCGACCTCATGAAGACCGACCAGATAGCGAGGCGTGTTCAGGAAGATATAGCATCTTATTTTCTCGGATAATGTGACAAATTATCCTACTTTCACGGGGAAACTGATGAAATTAGTATCTTAATAGGATAAAAGGAGTAAAGATAGTTTGAAATTAGGAATCCTTGAGGAAGAAGGAGATTGACTCAACTGGGAACCCTTGTAGAAGAAGGAGTCTGATTTCTGTTATTATAAATAGGAGGGTAGAGCATGTGTAAAAGGCATCTCAAAAAATCATCAGAAAAGTTAAGTGATCAGAATCATCAAAGCTCTGATTTGTAAAAGCAAAGAAGAGACCCGAGGAGTGTATTTGAGTAATAAAAAGTACCACCCTGTTCTTGTCCGTGGACGTAGGTCGGATCAAGGTCCACCGAACCACGTTACATCGTCTTGTCTGATTGGTGTATTTTTTTTGCTTTCCGCTAAGTTTGCTTTTGGTTTCCCCCATAACCAAACAAATTCACTATTGAGGGAGGATTCTCTCGGGAGTGATATTCCCATATTACCCTGAGACCAAAATCCACCGTCAACAATTATTTTTTGAAAAATTTATATGTATATTCTCCAAAAGGATATATAAACACCTGCACGAACCGACGAGCGGCGGCGGCGCGCACGTATGTATGGAGAACCGACTTTGGCCTAACTCTTCACCCTTTCACAAAAGTGGGTACCCATTGGGGCCTAAACTCACTTCACAACATAACACCTTATAAACAAAAGTTTGGTGTTGTATCTTCCCATTATGGGATGAGGTGCCAAAGCTCAAGTATAACTCCTTAATAAAACTTGTAACATTTCCATATAAACAAAATTTGTAACTCCTGATAAGCGGAAAATATATCAATATTTACCCCATTGTACTTAATATTTTGTATAGTTTCTCGGGTATTGTGAATATTTTGATGTGTTTTATGTTATTTTATAGATAAATAAAATATCGGGACTTGCTGGAATCAAATCGGGGCTAAAACATCGAAAAAATGATGAAAAAGGACAAAATGAGAAATTTATTGTACACGCGTCGCGACGCTTGAGCGACGCGCAAAACTCCACGCGTCATGACGCCGGACCAATAATTCAGGTGTTGACACGCGTCATCACGTGCATCATCACCGCGTCACGTGTCATCACCACGTCATCACCGCGCCATCATGACGTCAGCACAATGATTGATTTGCCGACAACCGTCATCTACTGTAGCACGCATCGCGACACGCACTGATTTTGGAGCCTATAAATAGAAATCGATTTCATTTGAATTCTTCATACTTTCTTCTGGGGAATTTCCTTAGAATACTAAAAAGAGAGTATCTTGTTTGTTTAATTTCAGTTTTCTTGTATTTAATTCTTATTTTAAGTAATAAATATTTCTTTGTTTTATTTAAAAGCATGAGTATGTAACTTCTTTCTGTTGGGGTGAAGGTGAAACTTTTATTATAATAATTTATATTAATCTCTCTTATTTTATAATATATAAATTATCTTAAAACCTGACTTAATTGGATACCGCCTTATTGATCGGTTGGACTTAATTGGATACCGTCTTTATGGTCGGTTGTAATTAATTAAAATCTGACTTAATCAGGATACCGTCTATATGATCGGTTCGTAATATAACGCAAAATTATATATTATAATAAGGAAGATTTCTAGATTTTAAATAATAAAAGTGGATCCCCAAACCCCAACATTTTATTTCATTCTTGTAATATTTACCTTTTTAGTTTTCAAATTTGTTTTATAATGTTTTATTTATTTATGTCTTTAGTAATCCTAAATATATGTCGTAACTAAATACATTATCTAGGGTTGTGATGAATTCCAATACCATAGGCTTATAAGTTGGTTATTTTGTGTCTTGTGTGATGTATAGGTTTATTTATTGAGTATTAATATTAATGCTTCTTATTAACTGACCATTAATAAGATTGATTTGGTAAACTTAAAATGAACTTGACAAATGGATTTTAGGTTTCAGCCTTAGACTTAATAGCTCACGATCTCACATTCACCTTAGAGATTTCCTTCCAGGATAGACATATACCTGTCGGGCGTTGGTAGCCATAATTGGAACTTGAACTTAATGAATTTGGGTAACTTGGTTAACATAGACATATAGTTAATTGTGTTACTTTTGGTATTTGCATCTGACCATCGACATAGGCATTTGCATATTTTCGTGTTCCATGTTATTAAACCGACATAATGCACAAACATAAAATAATCAACTCATCTTTAGAAAGATATTGGTAGGATTCACAACCCTGGATATTTTTATATCATTGTTTAAAACTAAAATCTACCTTTGTTTTATTTTATTTACTTGTTTTAGATAAAAATCATCTTCCAACCAACAATCAAATCAATTAGATACTCATAGACATTTAGCTTCATAAATTGATAGCATGGGTATTAAGTCCTCGTGGGATCGATACATTTTATACTACTTGAGCGATACGTGCACTTGCGTTACGTGTGTGTTTACCACATATCAACTCCCCAATTAATTTTGTAACAATTTTTTTCATTCAAAACATGTAACTTATGTAATTCCTATTTATTGAAATTCACATTTATAACACACATTTATAACACACCCACACACATTCTAAGGTGGATTAATATATATTATTTTTTAAAAAAAAAAATAATCACGGGACAATGGTGGTAGGTCGAGTCTAGTAGCGTTGAAATTGATTATGAATTAAAGATTTATTGAAATTGATTATGAATTAAAGATTTATGGTGATTTTGCGCTAAAGCCCAAAAATTTATTATGACGATCAATTATCAAAGTATAAATCCATCATCTTTATTTTCATAATATCTTAATTAGCATTTATGGATAACAAAAATTATTATGAATTATCTCCATATCTATCATGGATATTTGTTCCACTTCTATCAAATACCTATTTTTCTGCTTTTTAATCAACCCCAGTGAGTAGTGACAAATAAAATTATACTAAGGACAACAATGTCATTCTTCCTAAAAATAATGATAAAGTTATCATATTTGTTATGAGTGACAGACCTATAAATTAAATCTAGATTATTAGTTTAAATAATTATATGATAATCGTAATTGAATCTTCATATATACCTAGCACATGTTGAGTAAAATTTAAATACTATTTTTTTTTTTAATAATAACATATTTGAGAAGAAATTTAATTATGAATATTATTTGTATCTTGTAAAAAAAAATAAATAAAAAATCATATGTGATATTTTAGGACGAAAATAAATAAATAAATAAATATTATGTGGTGTTAAGATATCTTAATTTTTATTCTAAAAACAACGTAAAACTTATAAAATTTGTTAATTCTTGATTCTAATTTAATTCTCAAATCCCAATTCCAATCCTAAGACATCTGAGTTGAATTAAGGATTAACAAGTAAAATTCATTAACAAGTGTATCTATCTATCTATCTAGTCTTGCAATAAATTTAATTCTGTAAATATATTGGTAGAGTTGTAACAATTTCAAAAACAAAAAACAAGTAAATCAACTTTGTATTTGCACGAAAATTGGAAGAAGGCAAAAAAGGCCCAAAAGAATTGAATTCCTAAGAATTGGGCCCAACAAAATTCAATTGAACTTAATTAATTCCAGCGACAACTTGGAGAAGTTTGTAAAATTGCAATTTCCTTTTTTAATATTGTAAATTGCAAATTTAAACTTTTTATTATTTGTTAATTTTATCATTAAACGAGCTTACAAATGATAGGGTAAGCAATTGCAAAAAGAATTTGGATTCGGTGCTGAGATTTATTAAATTTTTTTATAATATTTTATCATGCGTGTATGAATAATAATGACTAATGAACGATAAAAATTCACTTATATATAAATTCTTATTCAATAACTACTAATGACAATTTGTAAAAAGTTCACCACAAAGCTCATATCAATATAAGATGAAACTTGAGATGAAATATGATTTGAAAATTTATTAAATATGAGTTATGCTATTTTAACTTAAAAATTTTGACACAAATTTTGAGTCATTCAGTTCATGCAATTAAGTGATAAATGATTTGACATCATTAAATATTATTTTAATTTTAAATATCGGTCCAAAATTTTAAGTAAACAAATTAAGTCAGATTAGCCCCCACCCATTTAACATTTGAGACTCAAGAATTCGAACTTTAAATAATTAATGTACAATTTGCAATTTACGAATTGGTTTTTAGTCCCCAATGGGCGTGACTTGGTGATGTAGGGTTCAGGATTTCACTTTGAGGTATTGGGTTCGAATTCAGAGAATATGTTTTTTATAAGAGTCTGGGACAATCAGAGATTTTACCTGCTCCGCTTAAGCCCGGAATAGATGATTTGACGGTGGGATTTTTAATGATTCCAAAAAAAACAAAGTTGGTTTTTAAATAATTTAATAAAATTTTATATATAAATTCGAATCTTGAGAAATGTGGATGCTGGATTTCGGCCGAGGTTCACAATCGAGAATTTATAGGTTGTGGGCATTAGCGATCCTGCAAAACAAAGGTAGAGTGAGCGGGAGTAGACTACCCACCGGTGTGGTGGGTGCCGGGGGCACTCCGACGCTCAAGTCAGTAGTATGAAATGAGTAGTAAATGAGTAAAATGTGAAAGTAAGGTTTGATGTTACCTTAAGCTCTTTGGGTGGCCGTGAGGGCGGTGGTAAGTGTATAAGGGGATGGAGAGCTCTGAGAGTGCTAATGTCAGAGAGCAGAGGATTGTAAGAAAGAAGTGAAGCCTGCATCAGAGTTGAGAAGCTCCCCCTTTAACTTCATGAATTATGCTTCATTTTGTAGGTGGAGAAAGGTGAATTCTCTGGTCTGCACATGGGAAATGGGTCCCCATAACATGCTTATTGTCTCTGCTTTCGGTGGGAAGATAATTTGCATGTGGGGATATATTCTTTGTTGGGGAAAAGGGAGAAAATGTTAAAGGGGTTTGTCCTTTTGTTTTTGTAAATGGTTTAGAGTTTAATGGGCTGAGTTATATTTTTGGGCCTCACTTGGTATAGTGTTCGAAGTGAAAGACGGTTTTGTCCTTGGCCCAAATTTGACACGTACAGTTTGTTCCCTACTCTTTAGTCAAAGAGTCTTTGACTTGAAGAGTAATATGTCGAGTATATCATCAGAGATTTGATCCTGATACTAGATGTCTTCTATGTCTTTTGAAGTAGCTGAAGTTTAAAACTTCAACTTAACTCTACAAGAAACATAGAATGCTCCTAGTCGACTGAACCTGATGAAGGTCTGGATAATCCCTATACTACGGGTCCAAAGACCAGATGAGTCTTTTAATGTCATCTTGACCAGATGAAGGCCAGGTCTTCAACTTGACTCTACATGAGCCATGAGGAATGTTCCCAGTCGACTGAACCCGATGAAAGTCAGGATAATCCCCATACTACGGGTCAAATGACCAGGGGAGTCTACAATGTCTTCTGGACCAGATGAAGGCCGGGTCTTCAACTTGACTCTACATGAGCCATGAGGAATGTTCCCAGTCGACTGAACCCGATGAAGGTCAGGATAATCCCCATACTACGGGTCAAATGACCAGGGGAGTCTATAATGTCTTCTAGACCAGATGAAGGCCAGGTCTTCAACTTGACTCCACATGAGCCATGGGGAATGTTCCCAGTCGACTGAACCCGATGAAGGTCAGGATAATCCCCATACTACGGGTCAAATGACCAGGGGAGTCTACAATGTCTTCTGGACCAGATGAAGACCATGTCTTCAACTTGACTCTACATGAGTCATGGGGAATGTTCCCAGTCGACTGAACCAGATGAAGGTTAGGATAATCCTCATACTACGGGTCAAATGTCCAAGGGAGTCTACAATATCTTCTGGACCAGATGAAGGCCAGGTCTTCAACTTGACTCTACATGAGTCATGAGGAATCGTCCCAGTCGACTGAACCCGATGAAGGTCAGGATAATCCCCATACTACGGGTCCAAAGACCAGATGAGTCTTTTAATGTCGTCTTGACTAGATGAAGGCCATGTCTTCAACTTGACTCTACATGAGCCATGAGGAATGTTCCCAGTCGACTGAACCCGATGAAGGTCAGGATAATCCCCATACTACGGGTCAAATGACCAGGGGAGTCTACAATGTCTTCTGGACCAGATGAAGGCCAGGTCTTCAACTTGACTCTACATGAGCCATGAGGAATGTTCCCAGTCGACTGAACCCGATGAAGGTCAGGATAATCCCCATACTACGGGTCAAATGACCAGGGGAGTCTACAATGTCTTCTGAACCAGATGAAGGCCATGTCTTCAACTTGACTCTACATGAGCCATGGGGAATGTTCCCAGTCGACTGAACCAGATGAAGGTCAGGATAATCCCCATACTACGGGTCAAGTGACCAGGGGAGAGGTCAGGATAATCCCCATACTACGGGTCAAAGGACCAGGGGAGTCTACAATGTCTTCTGGACCAGATGAAGGCCAGGTCTTCAACTTGACTCTACATGAGCCATGAGGAATGTTCCCAGTCGACTGAACCCGATGAAGGTCAGGATAATCCCCATACTACGGGTCAAATGACCAGGGGAGTCGACAATGTCTTCTGGACCAGATGAAGGCCAGGTCTTCAACTTGACTCTACATGAGCCATGGGGAATGTTCCCAGTCGACTGAACCAGATGAAGGTCAGTATAATCCCCATACTACGGGTCAAATGACCAGGGGAGTCTATAATGTCTTCTGGACCAGATGAAGGCCAGGTCTTCAACTTGACTCTACATGAGTCATGTGGAATGTTCCCAGTCGACTGAACCAGATGAAGGTCAGGATAATCCCCATACTACGGGTCAAATGTCCAGGGGAGTCTACAATGTCTTCTGGACCAGATGAAGGCCATGTCTTCAACTTGACTCTACATGAGTCATGGGGAATGTTCCCAGTCGACTGAACCCGATGAAGGTCTGGATAATCCCCATACTACGGGTCAAATGACCAGGGGAGTCTACAATGTCTTCTGGACCAGATGAAGGCCAGGTCTTCAACTTGACTCTACATGAGCCATGGGAAATGTTCCCAGTCGACTGAACCAGATGAAGGTCAGGATAATCCCCATACTACGGGTCAAATGACCAGGGGAGTCTATAATGTCTTCTGGACCAGATGAAGGCCAGGTCTTCAACTTGACTCTACATGAGTCATGGGGAATGTTCCCAGTCGACTGAACCAGACGAAGGTCAGGATAATCCCCATACTACGGGTCAAATGTTCAGGGGAGTCTACAATGTCTTCTGGACCAGATGAATGCCAGGTCTTCAACTTGACTCTACATGAGTCATGGGGAATGTTCCCAGTCGACTAAACCAGATGAAGGTCAGAATAATCCCCATACTACAGGTCAAAGGACCAGGATTATCCCCATACTACGGGTCCAAAGACCAGGGGAATCTCTAATGTCGTCTAGGCCAGATGAAGGCCATGATAAGAGTATATTGTTGAATGGGTTCAACAAGTTCCAAGCTATATGCGTGTAGATGTCGACTGAGATATTCATCAACTTTCAAGTCATATATGTGTGGTTTATTTATCAATTCCCAAGCTATATACTAGATGATGTCGGCTGGGATTCATTTCATGTCTCAAGATATGTAAGTGTACTAACTATATCAATCCCCAAACTACAGACTAGATGATGTCGGCTTGAATCATCAATAAGTCCCAAACTACAGACGTGTAGTGTCGATTGGGATCAATGTTACGCCTCAAGCTACACGTTGAGATGTTAACTAAGTAATTCTTAATTAGTCTCAAGTCAATGAGGTGTTATGTCGACTGGGTTTTTCTTTAAGCCCCGAGCTACACATGTAGATGTCAAATAAGACACATATCAAGCATCAAGTCATACAAGCATAAGATCCACAACAAGTCCCAAGCTACGCATATGTAGATGTTGATTGGGACAGACACCAAGCATCAAGCCATACATGCATAAGATCCACAACAAGTCCCAAGACATGTAGATGTCGATTGGGACAAACATCAAGCATTAAGCCATACACGCATAAGATCCACAACAAGTCCCAAGCTACACATGTAGATGTCGAATGGGACAAATTGACTTGATGAAAGTCTATGAAGGTTTTTCCTTCTCACACTACTAGACTTGATGATGATTGGTCGATTGGACCTAAAGTAGGTCAAGAAAATTTACATTATACCTGAACTAATGAAGGTCAGGAGACTACGGTCAAATGAACCTGATGACAGTTCATGGGACTCTTCCAATGCTTTCTAGAGTTTATGGAAATCCATCCATGTAGTCTAGAGTGGATGATAATCTCCATACGTAGTGTGAAGATAATTATCCTCATATGTAGTATGGAAGAGATGAATGCCAATCAATGTCTTTACTAATTATACAAGACTTGAATAAGGTCAATGATACTACAATAGAATGAGTTTTGATGAAAGTCACATAGGATTTCCATACTACCTAACCTGATAAAGGCTGGTCGATTGGGCTTAAAGGAGATCCAAGAAAGTTCTTTATTCTACTGGGCATGATAAAGACTCCATATGTAGTCTGGAGTTGGCAATATTAAGTCCACGTAGCATGGAGATGATGACTAACCTTTCATGTGATGAAACTCCATCTGTGTTGTCTCGAGAGGGCAACTATCCTTCAATGTTTTATGAGCCTAATGTCGTATGGAAGAGATGGAAATATGGAGGTGATGATAATACAGGCTAGTAAAATGCTATGAGCATTTTACCAAGTCCAAAGTCGAAATACGAAGGCCTCGAACTCACGCCCATCCGACAAGACATGTGATCAGCCCTCGCGCGCTTGTGCATGAAGCATAAGCTCACTAAATCTGCAAGACAAGCCCAGTCCAAAACGCACACCCTTATGCATAAGCACAACCTCATTTCTCGTTGTCTGGCAGACTTCCCAGCCCATTAAGCACTTAACAAAACCACTCACATTTAACAAATGTGTGAGCAACAGCCCACTAAGCACAACATAAGTAAGTGCATGACTCCCCAGCCCAATTCGTGGAAAACCCATCAATGAATAAAGTAATTTCCACGTAACAATCCCCAACAAATAGACCATTCAGCCATTTTTCATAATTTGCCAAGTTTGCCAACCAGCCCATGGATTCGCAGCCCAAAACAAGTCCACATAACCATCTCGCTACTCAGCCGACCCAGGCAAATTCATCTAATAATTGCCATAGTAGCCGTGGAGTCGATGGCCATTTTGTTGTTTGGTAATTGAATGAACAATATATCTTTATCATCCTATATATTTCGAGTGGGACAATTGATCAATGAGAAACCTTTATGTTTGTCGTGTTTAATGCACAACTCATTGACGCCAACCAACATCTTATATATTTCGAGTGGGACAATTGACCAATGAGAAACCTTTATGTTTGTCGTGTTTAATGCACAACTCATTGACGCCAACCAACATCTTGTCGAATGGGGCCTCTGACAAATGATGTACATGTTGAATCAAATGGTGCTTCAGTCGAATTTTATGTTCACCATGTCGAATAGAATACTCTATCAATACTAGACAAATGTGTTTGTAGTGTTAAATGGAGCTTCTGTCAAACATTACCATAGCCCCATACGTGGAAGTAGGCCCCTTATGTGAGCATATGGACGTCATTCCTCTTTTTCATATGGTGTAGCATGGGTGAAAATGATTTCAATGTGAATGACACCATCAAGAGTGCTGTTGAGTAAACAAAATGAATACCAAGGCTAGTCTCGCTTGTGATATTAATATATGGAAGAATCCACATGTCGAATGGGCCATTTTACATGTAGCGTGGGGCTCTATTTTTAGATGAGAGGCTATGGTTTTTTTTTTTTTTTTTAGCGTGGTAGTGTGGGGAAAGGTGGTGTGTGGCAGTTTATGCCAACTACTTGCTTGTTGGCTTTTAATGAACAAAGTTTGAGAACTAATATATGATTTGTACATGACCCACTCTCTATTTTTGTTTTAGTCAAAATTATGGGGCTGCTTTTTATGGGTACTAAGACAATTTATTAACTCCAGTGTCGAATGACTAAGAAATTAATCACACGAAATTGTTTATTTGTTGATAAAATTTAGGATGCGTATAATGTGAAAGCACTGCTTGCATGCTTCTGATGAGTGATGACAGTATGATTTATGAATGGAATTAAGAAGAAAGATGCCTCTACATCAAGCTCCATCGAAACCTCAGACAGACGAAGCAGATTTAGACAGTGAACAAGTACTTCTAGTCAAAGCCAAAGCCCCATATGGACTGCATGCCAAACTACGTTGATGTGGAGCATGGATATAAATTTATTAATGCCAATTTTACAACCTACATGGACTAGGTTACACGTATGTAGCATGAAATGTGCCCTTAGAAATAATTAATAACACAATTAAAGCCAATGTGTGTGCTGCCAAAGCATGCGAAAGACAAGAGCAATGTTCAAAGTGTAGCATGAAAATGTGTAACGTTATTTCTCAATGGCATCTGAGTGGTTATTCATTTATGCACTGCATGCGGGCTTGGCGAGTGAGGTAGTTACCCATCCTTTGCATGTAATTTTGTCGAGTGAGTCACTCCATTATGTGCGTGTATATTTGGTCGAGTGGGGCTGTATGTGGTTTTTTGTCGAATGGGAAATATGGAGATATATGATTGAATCCAATAGGGCCTACGTTTGTTGATAATTACACTAACAAGACTCCAATGCACAACATGCCAAACAATAAAGTGTGGGACCCACTTATGTTTGTTGATGAAATATAATACCAAAAATTCAATGCATCAAATGGCAAGCAATGAAGTCTACGTTTGTTGAAGGAATACATTAACAAAATTCCAATGCACAACATGCCAAACCATAAAGTGTAGGGCCCATATTTGTTGATGAAATATAATACTAAGAATTCAATGCACCAAATGCCAAATAATGAAATTCCAATGCACAACATGCCAAACAATAAAGTGTAGTGCCTTGATGTGTATACTACCAATGCACAAAATGCCACCATTTTTTCTCCCTCCATGGCTTTATGCCAATGGTTTATTTTTGTGTTCTCCTATTTATTTTTTGGGGTCTACAACATGGGCTGCGCATGGAGCTTGGGTGAGTGTACCACTTTATTACATGTTGGGGTCATTCATCATGCATATGTAGTGTGGTTTTTTTTTGTACTGCAGGTAATTGAGCTTCTTTGTTTAACTCAACTTTTTAGCTTAGGATAGTTGAGCTCACTTTATCTCAATTCTCTATCCATTGTGAGGTTCCATTTTTTTTTTTTTTGAAAATTATCATATCCAGTCTTTAGACTTGGTGAAGGTCAATAGAACCACGATGACTAGACCCGAGGAATGTCCATAAATCTATTGTCTACTGAATCTGAGGGAGGTGGATAAGAGTCCACTCTACTGGATCTGATAAGAATCTATGAGGCTAGGGTCGACTAGACCCAATGAAGGTTCAAGAAAGTCTTCGTTCTATCAGACTTGATGAATTTCTATGAGAATAATTATTCTACTAGACATGATGAATGATTTCCTATGTAGTTTGAAGTTAATGGTATCCATACATTTCATATTGAGAATAGATGAAAATCGTTTCATGTAGATTGGATAAGAAAACAAACCTTTCACGTAGTCTGGAGGAGATGAAGAACTTTTCATGTTGATAGTAGGAGATGGCAACCCTTCCACGTCCTCTGAATGGGATGACAATCCTATTAGCATCGTCTGAAGCGGACGACACACCTTTCATGTCGTAAGAAGAAGATTAGTATTTATCTCTGTCGTCTGAAGAAGATAACTATCCACTCATGTCATCTTTCACGTCGGCTGGAATGGATGACATTCCATCAATGATAATTTTCCCATGTTGTCATGAGGTAGTGATAATCCATCCATGTGGTATGGAGTTGATGCTTTATAGGGAAAGATTGTTGATGTTATCCCGATTAAGCTTTTCCTTATTGATAGTTCGACTGCAGGTAGATTGGAGAGAATTATTCCAACATTTCCTTTCACATGGAAGATGTGACTTGCCGTGATTGGTCGGATGGAGAAATATGATGGCTTCTTTGTTGATTAAATGGATATTCGTCTGATGGTGGATTTTCACTTTCCATATTCTTGAATGCTTCTAAGAAATTGGGTTGATAAGATAGTTGAAAAGAGTTGTAGCCTCACGCCTTTGAGTGGCCGAAGAATGAATTATGTTCCAGATACTATTGGAGATTAGTACTGGAGTTTTACATGGATCAATTTTCATCTTCCATTGATTGTAACTGTTTTGTAGAGTGGCTGATTATGCCACCACAGGCTCTGGTGTTTGTTTGTAACGATTGTAGACAAAGAGGTCTTTGTTTGCTATGAATCGCTAAGGCCCCACGGTGGGCGCCAAATTGTGGATGCTGGATTTCGGCCTAGGTCCACAATCGAGATTTATAGGTTGGGGGCATTAGCGATCCTGCAAAATAAAGGTAGAGTGAGCGGGAGTAGACTACCCACCGGTGTGGTGGGTGCCGGGGGCACTCCGACGCTCAAGTCAGTAGTATGAAATGAGTAGTAAATGAGTAAAATGTGAAAGTAAGGTTTGATGTTACCTTAAGCTCTTTGGGTGGCCGTGAGGGCGGTGGTAAGTGTATAAGGGGATGGAGAGCTCTGAGAGTGCTAATGTCAGAGAGCAGGGGATTGTAAGAAAGAAGTGAAGCCTGCATCAAAGTTGAGAAGCTCCCCTCTGAGAGTGCTAATGTCAGAGAGCAGGGGATTGTAAGAAAGAAGTGAAGCCTGCATCAGAGTTGAGAAGCTCCCCCTTTAACTTCATGAATTATGCTTCATTTTATAGGTGGAGAAAGGTAAATTCTCTGGTCTGCACATGGGAAATGGGTCCCCATAACATGCTTATTGTCTCTGCTTTCGGTGGGAATATAATTTGCATGTGGGGATATATTCTTTGTTGGGGAAAAGGGAGAAAAGGTTAAAGGGGTTTGTCCTTTTGTTTTTGTAAATGGTTTAGAGTTTAATGGGCTGAGTTATATTTTTGGGCCTCACTTGGTATAATGTTCGAAGTGAAAGACGGTTTTGTCCTTGGCCCAAATTTGGCACGTACAAGAAACAAATCAAAAGGTTAAAAATTTATTTTCTACCTGTCCCATACCTAGGGGTGTTCGCGGTGCGGTTCGGGTCGGTTTTTTTGTTTTTCACTTCAAACCCCGCAGGTTGGCAGTTTGGGAAATTAGAAACCGAAATCGCAAATTTGATAAGGAAAACCGCGGCGGTTCAGGTTGGCGATTTAGCGGTTTGGGCGGTTCGGGTCGGCGGTTTGGGTTGTAATTTTTTAAAGAAAATTTTGTGTGTTTTCACATAATAATTGAAGAGAAAAAATACTTAATTTTCATTTATACATTGCATATTGTCATATGATCATTAAATATTTTAAATTTCATGGTTAAATAAGAAGAAAAATATAAAATAATATCTAATTTGAACACGGGTCGGCGATTTAGGCTATTCGGTTCGCAGTTTGAGTCAAACTTTACGGTTTTGGGAGGTTCGGGTAGCGGTTAGGTCAAAATCGTACACCGACCCGAAATTTACGGTTCGGTTCAGATTGACTCGAAATCATTTTTAATTTTTTTTCAAACCGCACGGTGCGGTTCGGGTCGGGTTGCAGTTTGACCCGAAACCGTGATCACCCCTACCCGTAACTTTCAAAAGAACAAAATTAAAAAAAAAATAAAAAATCCACTCCACCTAACCGAACAAGAAATGTGATACACATGCCACATGGTGGAACGTGGGAAGCACGTGCTTTTGAAAATACTTCAATCTAAAGCAATCAAATATATATATATATATATATATATGGCAAATTATCATTTTTACCAACAAAGAATGGTTAATGTTTAGTTTTGTTTAAATTTTTTTAAAATGTTCAATATTCCACCCGAAATATAAAAAATGTTGACTTTCCACTCAGATATTAATACCGTTAGAATTTTGCTGACGTCATAAGAGTATTTCGGTCATTTGAAAACGTCAGGATGAGAAAGTGAACATTCTTTGAACTTTATGTGGAAAAGTGAACGC